>JBCAUI010504596.1:0-13053 GCA_038406195.1 Haplosyllis anthogorgicola | reverse complement strand
AACTGCATGAAAATAAAGAAAATTTGGGCAGTATGGGGGGGGGGGGGCTGCCCGCCCCCATACTGTCCAAATTTTCTTTATTTTACTCTGGTGCCCCTATTGGATCTGCCAATGCCTTGCCATACCAAGGGCAAGAAAATAAAGAGCTGGTAAGCAGCAACCAATTAGAGTGGTGAAGAGCCATGTAATGTACACAGCAATACAGTGAAACCTGTCATTTACGACCACCCTTTGGGACCAATTTTTATGGTCATAAATAATGGGTGGTCTTAAAACACTGGTTGATTTTAATGAAAGTATCATTTTGGTTCTGTAATATCTGGTCACAAATGACAGGTGGTCGTAAAACTCGGTGGTCGTAAATGTCAGGTTTCACTGTAGATAAACGGGACGAGACCAAGGAGTCCAATATATATGAACTACGACTTAGCATTATTGTAACATAATTTACTCGGCCGAATGATTACATTATGAGTGAGCACTGGACGTAAAGCCACTTGACGTCACGTTGTATATAGATCTACTATTTAAAATATCTTCGTGGCTGGCATAACGGTGACATAAGTGACGCATGAAAAGGTGAAATAAAAGGTAACAAATAAGCAAGCTAAATTTGGAACTCACAACAAATGGGGTGTAAGGTGCAACTATGTTACCAACACGTCCGCCAAGGGAAGCTATACCAATTCCTACATTTCTATAAAATTAAACATAGGATAATATAATTATATTCACAAAACACAAAATATACTCATGCTCAGTGCCACGTGTTTGTATTTATCGTATTTTAACTATGAAATATTCTTTACTAAAAATTGAAACTTTACTAAAAATTGAATGACAAAAAGCAGTTATTTGAATGCAAAGACGATATATCAAATGTATACTGGAGATCATTCCAAGAGAGAAATGTTGTTCTACCTAAGAGTAGTTGGAAATAATTCAGGAGCCCACAGAAAGACGCTGCCAAAACATCCAGATATTCCAAATTTCCCTATCATTGCTAACGTTACAACAGCTGAAAATTCACCAGTTAGAAATCATATTAAAAGCACTATGTACAACAGAGTTGCCGTGTTTACAAAGAAATTATCATTTAGATTAAAAGTGCAAACCCTTTAATAAAAAGTGCAAATATAAAACAAAACTGGCGGATTTAGGGCATCCCCCCCCCCCACGGCCGGAGGTTGTTTTTTTTTTTTCATTTCCATGCAGTTTTTTAGGACGTTTCCCTGAATTTGGCGAAAATTGGTTGGCGCCCCACTACGGTCGGGCGTCCTCTCCGTAGGGAAATCTTGGATCCGCCAGTGCAAAAAATATCATAGACAGTGCGAAAAACATAATCTTGGATCAAGACACTATTTCTCCTGGCAAGGAACTACAGCTGGTACTAAAAAACCTTCGATAAATAATTTTGATAAGTAATTCACTGGGATCTTCTCTCGAATGTTCACGTCTAACAACTAACCATAGAAATAATGCGTAGGCAATTCGTGGTTGTAAAATTTAGGTACGGTCAATTGCAGCTTACGAGACTGGCTGTTCTCGTAATTCAGCGTTGTGGCAAATATTCAAGATTAACTTTGTCATATTCTAATTATATCTAATTTAGTCTTCATAGTTTATGATGAAGATTTTCTATGTCCCAGTGCGGTGGACCAAATGACTTAGATACATATTCGAAGGGTTTTTTTTTTTCAAAATTAGGTGTATCTTTACTAATTACATAATTTGAATCAGTGCTTTGCATAAGACATATGTCCAAAACATACCAAAAAGTAATGTTGTATTGCCACTGAATTTACAAAATGTTGTGTATAAATAGTAAAAGTCCGTGTCAAAAAAATCAAGTTACTTCCAACCAAATTAATTTAAAGAATATGCCATCCAAATCCCGAATAAACAGAAAAAAAAGCAGAGGGCTAAAAGGTGCGCGATTTGCTGTCATTACAATTTCCTCTTCAGTGTGCCTGAGAAATTAGAAAGTCATTGAAAAGGTACAAAGAAATTCATGTCCCACAGCCAAGTGTATATGAGCGCTTATTATACACTGTACACAATGAATCCCGATACCTCAGTGTGGTGGGAAACAATTCTGGGGCCCAGAGGTACACGCTACCGAAACATCCCGTGATTCCGAACTTTCCAATCATAGAAAGAATGATTGTAGCTGCAAACAAAGTCAGTTTCTAAACGTTAAATAGTCCAGCAAAGTGATAACATTATTGCAACCTATATAATTATAACCGCTATTCTTTCATAATTGTAAATCCTATTAAGTTTGATACTTTATGTACCTGTTTCATTTTTTATGAAGATGGTGATGAACAGCGCAACACCAGCGATCAAATGAAAAGTGAATATGGGCCATCTTCTTCCAATACTACAATGTGAAAATATATTGATAAAAGATTAACAGTCTGAAGAAACAAAAATTCGGTATACACCAGTATGATGGTGAATATTGAATTTAAACTTACAGTTGTAAAACAATAGCAGATATGGTGTAGGCGGGGATTTCTACTAAGCCAGAGTAAAAGAAGTTCATGTAGGGATCACCAGCGAGGCTACCAGTGTTGAGAGATAACCCATAGTAAACAAGAGCACTTGTGCACCTACAAACAGACAAGCATTAATAAATTAGCACACAATATTTTTATTCAGAAACCATTAACTAGATACTTAAATGTACACATTTTTTGTCTATTACATTTTAGGGTGTATGCATTACCACAAAAAGTCCTCCTTATTCATAATATTTTTTCGCCAAGAACATACCAAACGAAACACATCATAAGAGCAAATGTTGTTAGTGTGCACGATTTGAATATGTCTAGCACTGTGTAGGTGGCCACATTGGCGTCGTCTTTCTTATCAGCTTTGTGTTGTTTAAATCCCTTGAAAATTACATTTAGGGTTTTATTTTTGCCCCTTCCCTCTTCTTTGCTGTCATCCTGAAGAAAAAAAAGTATTTTATTATCTTCAGTTAGAGTACGCAGCTGTGGGAGATGTTGGTTGATTTAAATTCAACAATAAGAAAAACATAACGGGACTCTGTTGTTCATGCTTACTATAATCTTCAATAGACGCTCTTCCTCATCACTCAGTTTATATTTTTCTGGTAGTTCCACGTTGTTCCATCTGGCTGCCTTTTCCAAGATCTTCTTGGCGTCACGGATTCGTCCTTTAGCTACCAACCAGGGAATAGATTCAGATATTAACCTGCAAACAGAAAAATTCGAATGCGCTACATGTATTCAAATAGCCAACACAAACAGCGAGCGTTGTCATACATAATAAGCATGTTGCTAATATGTACAAAAAATTGAACTGTTCTCGACAGGTGACATGTGCATTGATACCTTACCAGAATGATGGAAGCGCCAAAAGACCAGGAAATGAACAGAAGATGAGAAGATGTCTCCAGTCCTTTAGCAGATAAGCAAACAGAGCCAAAATCCACATTCCTACTGCCCAGAAGTTCTGAATCATCAAGCCTAATAAGTAGAGATAAAAAAATTAAAACTATATTTGCGAAATTGAGCTTGACCCCTAATTTGTCACAGTTTATTCATTAAATGGAAAAAAAGGGAATTATTTTACTATGTTGGCATCCGACAGATTGTCATCCAAGTTCATCTTATGTAGCCAAATGTGATTACGTTGCATCCAGTGAAAACTTTCAGGAATTTCACGTTAATCAAAAAGGTTTTACCT
This sequence comes from Haplosyllis anthogorgicola, assembly GCA_038406195.1. Taxonomy (NCBI): domain Eukaryota; kingdom Metazoa; phylum Annelida; class Polychaeta; order Phyllodocida; family Syllidae; genus Haplosyllis; species Haplosyllis anthogorgicola. Next base: position 9,336 of record JBCAUI010504596.1, on the reverse strand, counting down.
GCCACAGTACGATCCGAAGCTGGAAACAATTCACAGGACAGCACAAATCCAGGCAGCACAATGGCCTGAGAAGAATTTATAAAGCAATCAGAATCTTAAAAATATCCAGTAAGAGCATTCTAATCTTGATATAGATTGGTTTTGATCACGTGTCTTTACCATTTACATTTATAATTTTTTTAAAGTGAATTAGCTCGCACAGGCATGAACCAATGGTTGCCATAAATAGACTTTAAACAAAAATACTGTTCACGCTCGAATAAAAGGAGCAGGAAATGTTTCGTGTCGAAAACAATGAAATTTAACACTTAATACGAGTAGGAAGGGTCTGTGGTTCGGAAAATAAGACTTCGTTTAGCGTTGGTGTCAATATTTGTAGTTTGGTTAATACCTGTTGCAGGACACCAGTGAAGAATCTGAGGACAACAAAGACGTAGTAGTTGTCCACCCAAGCTGTTATGAAGGTTATTGCACTGATGAGAATCACGGAACCCAGGAACGTTATTTTACGACCAAACCTGCAAAAGCAACTTCCAATTTGTTAATGCTGAACAAGGCTCGTAAAAGACTTTTGTGACCTCCCAAAAAGTAGAAACAAATGCTCAAACGAGCAAGGCCCAAACAGTACTGGTCTCTCTGTCTATCTGATTTTTATGGCGCTTTTCCTCAGATTTCACATCGTATCAAAAGCACTGTACAATTGTCAATGAGTGCACAATAAACACAATTAGACTTTGTGTTCACAGACTTTTGTGTTACAAACAAATGGTCACATTTTGACGAAAAACTGGACACTTCTTGCTCACCCCAATTGTGACAAACCCCACCCCAACCTTTAAATTGCAACCTCTAAATATATATCTTTACATTAAAATAGTATTTATTTCATCCCTCTGTCTAACTTACATATTCTGGATTTAATATCTGTCGTGATTATTTCTATATGCAATTGATTTTGTCTTCCGGAAACATATGTATAATATGTATCCAATTTGTACTTTGTAAGCCTATGTTTTGTTATATTTCGCCTCCAGAAAGATAACCTGAACATTGGCGGGCCCAAATTTCTTTCATTTTAATAGGATTTTGGATGAAAACATTAGATGGTGTATTTACTCTGCTTTACTTACGCGTCAGCCAGCAGCGAACCAATCACGGATCCGACCATTACTCCGGCGACCAACACCATCTGCGACGTCTCCGTCAGAACACTTCGGTCGCACACCAGCTCCCACTGTAAAAGCGTCATAACAATTATCATCCATTCCAATTATTATTCTTGTCATTTAAGTTCTGTTGAATAATGGAAATATTCAACAAATAGGTCATCACTGTTGTGGCATCTTCTTATCATAACCACTCGTTCGTCTTTTAGCGATGAACTGTTTAACTGTTTTGTGATCGGGTTTGTTTTTCTTTCCAGTTAACATTTGTCCAGTGTCGGGGTGAAATTGACATAACAGTCCGCAAATGTAGAAGTGTGGGGTAAACCTCTCCCTTTTTGAAACGTCAATTAGATATCCAAATTGCGAGAATTGGGTTTTGACAACGACGTTACAACATAATCAAATTCAAATTAATTGTTTTCTTAACCCTTTCGATACCCTAGGGTCCTGCAAAATAGTGCTTTTTAGGAGGAGAAATGGGGGCATGCTAACCAGAAGCAGTCGTCACCATAAATTATGTTATGAGTATTAAATGTTAAGCGTGGGTCAGAAGGTTACACAGAGGGCTTTGAACAGCACCAGGTTTGGTTTGTGAGCTGGTCACCAGATGAGCACCACACTTGTTTAAAGATGGCTTACACCCTTGATTTTTCCAAAATTTACCTTAAAAGTGTAACTTTAATTGTTACTTGTGTTAGTGTTTTCACTGACTGGGTCCTTATTTAGTGCCATGCAGTTAATGAGGGTGGTCCTCTACTGTTTTGACCATGAGCCAATTCCAAGTTGTAGATACCTCTAGATTTACATGCTCAAAGATTTGAAAACATCAAATTTTGCTTGGAGTTGAGGGGACACTGCCCCCTGTGAGCCCCATTAATCCCTATTTAGGGGGGAGGGTACAAAAAACATGGGCCACTTTTTAAATCCCAGTCCATTTATGCTTACTTCAAAAACCTCACTTTTGGGCTAAATATGGTCCTGAGGGTCCTCCTGGGTCCACATATGACCCAGGGGGGCAGAGGAGTGTAGCACTGCCCTAGGTATCAAAGGGGTTAAATAACATGCTTTAAACAGTCATGGCTCATTAACTTTTGCCACCTTGTTTGCCTTATATGTGGAGGTAAGATCATAGCTTCAATGAACATAATGAACTACTGGTTACAAGAGATGTGTACTCTACTGCCGCATATGAAAGACTGAGAAAGAGTGCTGTGAGTAACAACTAATAAGTATGAAGATTACATCTTAGATAAACATGGTTTCAAAGGACCACTAAGTACATTTGTATAATTGATGACAAAACCTCAACTAAACACGATGAATAACATTTTACCTGGATTGGAGAGTGAACAGCAGCGAATGGCAGGTACAGATAGAATGGTTTACTCTGGTCATGTTCTTTGATCAGTTTAACTGCACGATCTCTCTGCAGGGTCTGAAAAGGAGATTGTAAAAAATGTTCATTCAACCAGACAATAGCAAAATATTGCACAAAATACTGCAAAATACAGTGGTAGCACATTGATTATGTTTCTAGAGGTCCCCGGTTTGAGTCACCCTCACAGTATTTTGCTTCTTTTCAAACGTTCAAAAGATGTCGCCACCTCCTGGCTAGCTATAACTTAGAATTTGTATTGATTGACCACTTTACATCCCATCCCACACAGGGTGGTAGCAACTAGCAAAAAAGTTTTGTCCTCTGGGGTACTTACTAGTCTCGTGTGTGTAGTGATCAACGTATCCATTGTAGAATCCAAAGAATGTATCAAATCCACGGTAGGTGGGGGTGCAGTCAATGTTACAATAACCCAAGTGCCATCTAAATATGAGAAATATTTTATGAGATTTTTGACAAAAGCAAATAAAAAGTTATGCTGCAAAAAGTGTTTATTTTCAAAATACACTGATGAATCCAGGATTTCTCCCACCGAGGGGTTGTCAACGTTTGGGGACAACAATTTTTACCCATTTTTTGAGTAAAAATCGCCAAAAACAGCATGAAAATGAAGAAATTTTGGGCTGCGCGGGGGGGGGGGGTCACCAAAGGATCTGCCAATGGAATAGGTATGTGGATTGTTGCGACTTACTTTCCAACCAAGTGAGTTGAATATCCGAGTTTCTTGAGAGCTTCAGGCATCGTTTCTGAGTCGCTGGTCAAACAGTGACGAGGGTTGCTGTAGATTACCGTGTGCTGCAGTCCTATGTGATAGGCGTATCTACCTGTTTTCAGCTGACCACGGGATCTGAAATTCTTGTAATATGCGATGATTAATCGTATCAGTAAATATTCTAAATTCTACCATAGACTTGAATGGACGGATCTGGGAGCATTATTGGAAACACATGAGTTAAAGAACATGCAGCAGACAGTCAATAGAGAACACCCAGAACACCTAAAACCAAATTCTATCAAATAAAATTTAACAAACTATGTATTATGGATTTAGAGTGACCTAAAACCTAAATCTACATTTTATGTTTTCAATAAAATAAATTTAGGATTTAGGTTTTAGCTTACCCTAATTCCTTTTACAGCTCGTGAGATTATTATCATTTTGGAAACGAAGAGAACAAAACAGAGAACGCAAGAATTTCATATTGTGCTTTTGATGCGCAATTGTCCCAAAATGATAATTAATAACATAGATTTGAGGTTGACGCCTGACACACGGACCGACTACTGTTTCAAATTTGACTAATCGATTATTCCGATTTTTCGCGACAACTTTAGTTTTTACTCACCTAAATCATCAACCAACAAATACACGATGTTCATTGGTTCATCGCCAGGTCTGTCTACAAAGGGAAAACAGAATGAATTTAGAAAAATGGTTATTTAAGAGAGGTGTCTTTTAAAACCATCATGTAAAGAGTTCGGAAGAATCGTATTAAAAGCCTACACCCAAATTATTTTTTATTTCGTGTTCATGACAGAACACACGTACCTTTTTCCAATATTAATTAACCCTTTGAACTTTGTACTTACTGATGTTCAAGGCAGAAACAGCCGCCACGAAGGTGACGAGAACTTCACACTTTTTCAACATGTTTGTCGTGTAACTAAACCTTCTTACTGTGTACTGTATTATTGTGGGTTTTTAAATCCCTATTTCAAAATGTTGAAAATTAAATCAAAATTTAGAAATAACAATTGTACTTACTGATGCTGACAGCCGCCACGAAGGCCACGAGAACTACACACGTTTTCATCAGGTTTGTCGTGTAACTAAACCCTCCTAATTCACTGTTGAGACTAGTTCTGCGTAGAACTGGTTCATTCTGATGTCAACTCCACCAATTCCAGTCGCAATAAATACTCGTCGTTTGTCGCTTCACGTAGGTGGTAAGAGCTTGGACCCAATATAAATTTTAGTAATCGTTTTTATTCGGGTTTGCATAATTTATATATATTTATAAAATACAATATATACAATGGATTTATGGCCGTCAGGTGCTGGCCCCGTCAATTTAACGGGCGCCTGGTAAACGTTACAAAACACCAGAAGGTGCTGCCCTCACACATCCTCCATCGGGCATCAACGGGGATTGTCTATATTGCGATAACATTCGGACCGCGTTCCTTCAAAAACAAATCCACTGGGAACGGTGTATTTATTTATTGTCAGTCAGGTGCTGTCACAATTGTGGGGCGGCAGAAAATTCCTATGCTTTACTATTGCAGTTCAACACACTATCACATAGTTTTAGTTATAAAATCGTGCTTTATAAGTTACACTTTGTACTGTTTATGATTGTGCAACATGACACGTCGTCATAATACATTATTTGTACTGCACTGAAAATCGACAAAATAAAGCATGTGTATTTCCATGCGACAATGTTGACGATAATTCTAGAGAATGTAAACTCACGAATTGGCATCAGCTCCTGAAATTCCTATCAATTTGAAATCTCACAGTACAAAAAAGAGAACTAAAGAATTGTCACGCTGTGCCTTTGACGCGGCATTGTTCCAAATCTTGTAGGAATTTCAGGAGCTGCAAAGTCTTGTGATTTACCATGGTAGTAATTTTTATGACTCTAAAACAATGTCAAATCACAAAGGATAAAATTTCTTTCAGAAAAGCAAACCAAATGCACGGCATGGACTCTTTGTTTTGTACGTTTCCAATTCGATTGGAATTTTAGGGAATTTCAGGGATTATGGAAGCAAATGGACCAGTTGAAAAAGATGACATACAAAATAAAACCAAATATTCAAAATTAAATTGTCACAATCGGTTTTGGAAAAATAACAGTAACGCAAATGAATATGAGTATCTTTCCACAGCTCTAAAATAAGATTTTTTTTTATAAAATGATGGCAATAATTTTAAGTTACGTTGGCTGAATGGATGATATATACCTTAAAATAAAATGATTATAAATTTTAAAAATTGCGCGGGTTAAATGAATAATGGAAATGATTGAAAATTTTAAAAGAATAATTCTAATATTTTAAAACTCTAAAATAATAATATTTTTACAAAATGATTCTAAAAAATAAAAGCCATGTGGGTTGAACAAATGACGCAATCAGTTATGTAATTTCTTTTTTTTAAATGATTCTAATAATTCAAAGCTGTGTGGGCTGACGCATTGATGGAAGAATGGAGAATTGGCGTAAAAAGTCTGTTTTTCACCATGATAATTCACATAAGGGCTGTAACACACATTTCCAGTAAATATTTACTAGTTTGCATCAATATTTAATGAATTTTGCATAGGAATTTGAATGACATGTTAGATTAAAATTTGAGTAACTAAAATGAGTGACGAAACAAGAACTAAACATTTTAAAAAAGTAGTCAGAATGCGAATATTTCAGTAATAGAACAAAAGAATCTTCCCCTGTGCTGTATGTTTATTATGTGTATAATATTCTTTAGTGATTTAAGCATCGTCCAAAGTCAAACGGAGCGTTTTCATAAGTTTAACGCTCATCCTTGAACGCAACAACAAGCGTTAAATGTTGCATGTTGGTTTATTACAGAAAGCTGGTCTGGTAGCGTTATGTAATAAACCAACATAACGCTACATTTTGTTGCGTTATGGATGTGCATTAAGTTTATGAAAACGAGCAGTGGTAATATTCCACACTTAACGCGTTAAAGGATGGGCGTTAAGTTCATGAAAACGCGCTGAAAGACTAGTTATGTAATCCTTTTCCAGGGTGTCTAGCCACCTTAACTGTAGTTTCCTTCAGTTGACGTCTATCATTCTAAAATAATAGCAGTGAATTTATAATGTCCAGATACTCATTTTGCTGCACACAGGAAGTTGATCTTTCAAGCCACTTTGCACACTTTTTTATGTCTAGTTTTTCTTATTTTGTTTTAGTAAGGCTAAAGTAGTCCAGATCTGTTTAGATGCAGCTCCTGAAATTCCTATCAATTTGGAAACGTACTGAACAAAGATAGAACAAAAGGATTCCAGACTGTGCTTTAAAAATTATATTGTTCCAAAACTGATGGGAATTTCATCCTCTGTAGCTTTAGAACATGTTAGCATGTTCTTCTGCTTGGATTCAATAACAAATCTAAGTGCTTATTTTCATGTGTATTTTATTCACGTTTCCTTATCAATTTATTTAAAGTTACAACTGAAAGAAACATGTCAATTTGACTTATTTTATTTTAAAACAAAGAATTTCTTCATTATTAGATATGAAACAGAGGATCTAATCGATTTAAGCAAGGTCATCAATATCTGAGGGTCAAGGTTATTTAGCACCATCCTGAGCTCCATACACCTCCAAAGTTATCTGATGAGCCAGCTGGGATCTGTAAATAAGCCAGTTACATGAGAATCTGAATTCATCAGTGATGCTATATTTTACAGATATTTTAATCGTTTTCAATACACCACACTCATATAGTAAGTCAAGGCCACCTCAAGGTCAACTTACCTCCCTTGTAAGTGAAAGGTCAACTGGAGCCTTAGAATCCCAATAATGCTGGAACCTATCCAACAGGGTCTGTAACATCTCTGGTTCAGTATCAGCCACATTGTTCCTTTCTTCAGGATCCTCTGCAAAACATAAAACTGAGTATTATGTTTCCTGAACAAATTAACAAACTTGTCTTTCAACAAAAATTGCAAATTAATTTAGCCAAATTCAGAAAATGAAATTACCCTTGATGTTGAAGAGTTGAACTTTATCATCCATCTTTTTGATGACCTTCATGATAGCTGGGATGTCAAAGGCATAGTTTCCTCTCTTGTTTCTTATCTTTTGATGTCCTTTCAAATGAACCATCTCAATTCCACTGGTGTCTGTGTGGGTCTGAAACAACACAGGCCAACTAAAAAACTGCAGCTCATTTTCACATCAGCAAAACCACAAATACTCTTTTCTATTGTTCTGTTTTTGGCATGACAGGTCAAATAATAATATGTTTAAGATGTATGTTTGTGACTAAAACCAAGCTAGTGTTGATGATGAAATTCTGAAAATAAATATTTCAGTTTCCAACCTGAAAGACTCCCTGTCCATTCTCATCTCCATATCCATCAAAGATTCCCGGGTAACCAACAATCAATTTGTAGTCTCCAACCCTAAAAAGTATTTTTTTGAAAATTCTCAGTGTTCAGCACGGATTTTGGTCATTTCTAACTGAATGTAGGTCTTCGATGGAACTAGCCTCTGGAACTGATTTCGGTTTGTGACGAAGGAATCCTATGTTCTGTCACTTGAATGAAAGCATCTATTGTTTCCAAAATGAAGAACCTTGGCAACCATTTCATTAAAAAGTGAATCTTTTCTTGATGGTGAGCATACCCAACGCATTCCAAATGGTTCAAATTTAAAGTTTAAACTCACTGGTTCCCTACTACTGGGAATCTTGTAAAGGATAAAATTGAGCACAACAAAGTGTAAACAATGTGATAAACCTGATGGCTCCTCTTCCGAACAGACATGGTGTGTACTGATCCAAGTTCATCACTACTTCATCACGTGCACTGCTGGCGCCATCTAACAGCATTGCAGATTGCTCAACACCATCAAGGCCATCTGTTGAAGAAAAGGAAAAGACCAGATACAAATGAGATACAAGAATCTTATTAATGAGAGAGGATTTTCTGAGATTTCATAACTTACCTGGGACAGTTGCTCCAGCCAAACTGAGGATGGTTGGGTACCAGTCTGTCACGTGGAAAAGTCTGAAAGAAGGAAAACTTCAGTATATTACATATTTTATTGTTCACTTGAACAAATCCTGAAATTCCTATCAGTTTTGAAACAATAGCGCATCAAAAGCACAGCATGGAATTCTTTTGCTTCTTCTTTTGTTCTACACGTTAAACATTTAATAGCAATTTCAGGATTTGGCATTATTTTTTATGTTAAGCTTTAGGGTGATTCATGCAATTGCATAGATGATTTGCATCTGTATTGCAAGAATTGCACAATTCAAAGTCTTACCCATCATGATTATATCCAGATTTGGTCATCTTTTTTGAGTAGACGAATCCAGGAACTCGCACTCCTCCTTCCCAGATAGAGATCTTAGATCCACGGAGGGGGTAGTTAGAAGAGCCACCGGGTTCTCCACCATTCTGTAGAAAATACAGAGCGTTAGAAATAGTGAAGAGGCCAAAGGTTTTGATACAATTGGTTGCAGCAGTAATACTGATAAATATTTATGAGTGAAACTTACGTCAGAACTGAAGACAAGGAGAGTGTTGTCCAACATTCCAGTTTCTTCTAGAGCATCATAGATCTGACCAACAGCTTCATCCACAGCGCTCACCATGCCTGAAAACGGGAACAAGAATTAGGTCAATATTCCTATTGTGAAATATAAAATATAATGAATTGACTGACAGTCCCATAAGACTTACCAAGATATGTGCGTCTTGGTTCAGGGATTGAAGCATCATACAGATCAATCAATTCTTGGGGAGCCTGAAAAAAACCACCATTACAAGAAAATAGGATTAATCGCTTATAAATGTTGCTAGGAGAAAGTCATAGCAACGTTTTGCTTAGAGTTATTTGTCTAATCTGTCTAATTAGATAGGACTAGATGGGTCCCATGCAATTCACAGGATGACGTGAATTGAAATAATAACATACCAATTTTAATAACAGAGAGTAGGGGGTAGACTCTGGGGACTTTTTAGATTATTCATGCTAGGGGGCGCCTCGTGCAACCCCGGGCATTCC
>JBCAUI010504595.1:0-26035 GCA_038406195.1 Haplosyllis anthogorgicola | reverse complement strand
TATGTATGTATGTATGTATGTATGTATGTATGTATGTATGTATGTATGTATGTATGTATGTATGTATGTATGTATGCTTTACCTTTGAATCATACGTCCTAATCAGTAATTATCCTTGAACAACTGTCACACTGTATATCTGCAATAAACGCAAATATGTTTCATTCTACATGTGTATCGCATGTGCAATATGAAAATGGAAAAGGCATTGAGTGTTGACATTAGGTCAGCCTTTTTTCGTTTGTTGGATTACGTTTTCCGTCGCTCTTAGAAATGAAGAAAAATTATCATAGCCCAAATAGCCCCAAATTGTAACTTGCCCCTGCCACGTCAAACGTAGTCCCGAAAATAGTTTCGTAAATTATTTGTCGACTTTGTGATTTTTTATCAAAAAGAAAGAAATATACAGGGAAGTCTTCGTTTTCTTCCATCGCTCTCTCAAAATTTTCCCACATTGACACGTAATCCAGCAAATAGAAAAGGTCTGGCCTTGGACATAAATAGTACTCCTGTCCTGTATGCCTCTCCCATTGTTTACAGTGCGACAACACAGTTGCGCATTTTATCAAAAGATCTGGCTTATTTAGATTTATTTACTATTTGCCAAATATAGTGCACGCATGGACCTAAATATTGCATATTCGGCCGGGAAAGCTCTATTTTCAGTCCAACTAAATTCAAATTTTGCTGATTGAATGATACAATCGCGTTTCAAATATGAACTAATTGTTCATAATTGACTGCAGAATTGATTACTTGAATAAAAGAATAGCACTAAAATATAAAATTATTTATGAACAAGTAAATGTCTAATTACTGAGTTCAGGGTTACATTTCGTTCGTGTCCGGTAAATGGCATAAATTGACAATGAAATAAATTCCAATCAATTCCAATCCACTCACACAGAGATAACTGAGATTGATCAGTTTATTACGAATTTAACTAGTTGCAAAATAAACGGATAATGTAATTATTTTAATTCGAATCGATAGTGATCAATGGCATTAAGTGACCCTTTTTACGTACACGTATGAAATTTACCTAAAAAAACGAGCATCTTCTTCATAAGTACAAATATTCCCTACTTTTAACTTTTCTTTGAAATCTATTTTCTTGGTTGTATCAATGTATTTTTTTTTAAATTCATAGTGTTATTATGCATCGTTACTTGAACTTGAATATGTTTGATTTGTTTTTAAATTAATATTTCTTTTCTAATAACACTTAATTTCATAGTTAACAAGGTCAACTCGACATTGAACATTTTTCAAAAATACTCAGTCTCCAGTAACAAATATCAATAGGAATTAATTGTTAACAATAATGTTGAACGTTCTGCATCATATAAATATTTTTATACTTTTTTTGAGATTCCGAGACAAAAAATTGTCAAAACTAAGGAATTCCTTATTTGTAGGGAAATTCCTTATAATTAAGGGTGATCCCTTTTATGGTCTGCACTGAAAATTCTCCTAAACTGTTTCAGCATTTTGTTGTCACCCCTGGTTGAATCTCATGATTTCACTTTATGCCTCACCACACCAACGTGTAAAATTGGTACCAGCAAATGCTGAGAGGACAGGATTGAGTGCGCCAGCCCTGCGTGGGATGTAGGCTGGCCCTGTTCCAATCACCTCAAGGTGATGGCTCACACCAAGGTTGGGTGAGTTCTCTGCTGGGGTTAAAGCTTGTAAACCGCCTTTGACAGCCATAACTGGCTCTAAAGAGTGGTTTATTAAGTGCAAGAACTTTAACTTTAACTTTATGTTATTTTCTCCACGTAACATCGCTATTTAACGGTGTTTCATCTTATGAACCTTTCTTGTATTGTCAAAAATAAATAAAATAAATAGGAAACGGGCTGGTTAGCCTTACAATTGTAAACTTACCAAATCAGATTTAATCAATTGTTAAAATCCTAAATAATTGAAGAATTTTGTTTTATGAACGTCCTTTATTCTGTTAAAAATTGTCCACGTTGTAATCTAAGTCAAATATTTACCTTATAAGGAACACTTCACATATATGTGTGTGTGGTAAGTGGTAAGTGGTAAATTTGAGATTAGGTCGAAACGCCCCAGTTACCCAGATCAATCCCATTGGACGCACTTGTTGATTTGAGAGGTCAACTTATGGGGGACTCCTAATAAGGTTCCAAATGGGTACGCCAAATCAACTTGGACAGTAGAAAAACAAACCAACGCGTACAGCCACAATGCAGCACAGATCCCGAAAAGAAAAGTTGTCAAATAGATGTGCTTGGTTTCAACGTCAAGGGAATATTCTTTTGTTTAAAACAATAGAAAAAATAGTATGGGTGAAATAGTATCCAGTGTTTAAAAACGCCTTGACGGAACATTCCTAGCACTAGGATTGTTAAAACTTGTATTGATTGCAATGCGCTTTAGCTTAGGGTATGTTAATATGATATTTCACAGCCAACTTCTGCATGGGTATGGTATGGGCCACAGTTCTTTAAGATACTTTATTCTTTATTCTAGAATATTCTTTATTCTAGAATATTAGGATTTAGTCAGTTCTAAAAATCTTTCGGAGTAATTAGTATTACGAGGTGTCAAATTTAATAGGGAATCAAAACAAAATATAAAAAATTTCAAGTGTAAAACCTTTATTTTTACAAAACAGTAAAAACCAACAAATTGATACAATATAATTAAACAGCAAAGTGTATGATAAATAACAATTCTCAAAATGTGTAGAAAATCACTTCACAAATATATTTATATTTAACATGCTTATCGAAATTGGTGTTTTCTTCCAGGTAATTGGCATTTGTCATAAAATGTTAGTAGATGACACATTATTTTAATAAAATAACTAAGCCTTAATTAAAGTTCACTGTACATGTATTTGATCTCTTCTTTAAAATTAAAACCATTTAAACAATTTCTTCATGCGTTTTCTTATCGTGAAGCATGCAGGAAAACAATGAAAATACATAACTAAACGGTTGAAAATAAAACAAAAAGAAACGACAAACTTGAAAAAATAGAAATACAACAAATTCACTAATAAAATATTGAACACAATATACGGATAAAATCAACAAATAGTAATACTGAGGAACTCTTGAAGCCATTTTTGTTCTGTACACTTTTCTCGTTTTCAACTTTCAAGTTGTCTTTACTTTGACAAACCGGATTTAGTCTTACTTGCTAATTCATAAAACGCTTCCATTTTCTACTTTATTTGTAACATTTTGAAACTACATTTTCTATCTCACTTTACGTACGTATGGAATCAATGGGAACAGAGGCCCAAGAAGAATAAATGCAAAAGTATACATGCATACATTAAAAGAACTGGACCCCGTCTAAATTGACTCCTATAATTCTTAGATAAATATTCTCGAATAAGTCAACACCTCGTTATCTTCATTTACTTGAAATTAACCCCCAAAATAATTGATGTAACATTTATCTAGCTTAGTGTTAACTCAATTGTATCACATTTCAATTTAAAATTTCGACATTGGCATTTTTCTAAATACTGTATGTTCACATGTTTGACTAGCCCAATGGATCCATATCTGGACTGATCTGATGTCCATGCTCAGTGACACCAATACTCTGCATAAATGTTAAAAAGTCCAACCATTCCTGTATATCCTGCTGGTCCAGTTCTTCTAATCCAGAATAAGTCATTTTATGCACCAAGTCATGAACTTGCGCCAAGTGGTGCAAAATTTCAGAATTTGTTGTCCTGATGCCGCCTTCTATGTATGGCAAGAGTTGGAGAAAGTCCATGAAAGCCTGGATTTCTTCTTCGGTCGGTGAGTAGGGAAAGTCGAGGTGATTGTGAGAACTTCCGTGAAGATTTGCTCTCAACTCTGCCAGTTCAGCCAATTCTTCTGTCAGTTGCTGCATTTAATTAAAGACGAGTTACTTCATTTATTTGGCAACACATGGAATTCAAATGAAATGCATGCAGTCAATCAACCCAAACTAAACACAATCCAGAAAAGACAAATTTATGCCTAACAGTAAAATTTTAAACAAATTTACTAATAAAACATCACTGTTATATAGCAAATAAAATCAACAGAGTGGTAAACTTAAATATACGTCATTTATATACAAATAAATCTCTCCGCTTGTGACTCGAAATGCATTTATCGCATGTTTAAAGCGTATAAAATTACTATAAAATAAGCTAAAGGCTGAACTTTTTTAAAAATTTGTTTAACAGACGAGTTTGTTACGTTAAGTCGAAATTCCAAATGTTGAAAAAAGAGGTTAAAGTAAAGAAAAAGAAAACAAATGAACGACAAGAAAAGACAGGAGAACGAAAAGACGACTTTGGGAAAAAATTCAAGGAAAGGAAAGGATGGAGATACAAAATAGACAAAAAAACGAATAAATTAAACAAATCATTAATTTGCCCCAATTTGGTTTCAACTAATGTTAAACAAAATTTTTAAAAAGTTTAGCCTTGTTTTTCCATACTTAAGTATAATTTCTACTTTTAAATTGAACCGTTTGTAATCACATCCGCTTGGGCCGTGATAACAACTCTCTGCATGAAGGTGAGGAAGTCCATCCAGGCCTGCACGTCGTGGATATCTAGTTCTCCGGGTCCAGAATCAGTCATGATGTGCAACAGATCGTGAACTCGCGCCATGTTATCCATAATTTCGGAGTACGTTGTCTTGACGTCGGCTTCTGTGTACTGGACGTACTGGATGAAGATCTGGAACGTCTGGATTTCCGCGTCCAGATGGTAGTTTGCACTCGAGTGCAGCTCAACTAGTTCAGCCTCATCTTTGACTTCCTGGATTAAATTCAATTACAACTTGTTATGAGGCTTGTTTTTATTACACCCGATGTTAAAACGCGCATGATAGGGAATGTTTGGAGGCATGTTTATGTCTATATGCTTGGGTTTTGGACTTTTGAATGCCTCACCAAGGAACCTTATTGTTTCTAAACCTGAAGGAAGACCATGATAAAATCCAGGTCATCTTTGAGTTATTGCACCAGATTTAATGTTACGATATATTTATATTTGCAATTGTATGACCATTTGATATCTTTTTTTTAAGAGCTTTACCAGCACATAATATTGGTCAAGGTCAGTTCCATTTTTTGTCAAGGTTATTTTAAAAGGTCAAGATTCTTCTTTGTAACCTTTCCAGTTATGCCTTAAAATGATCACCTGTGTGTGGGGAAAAGAGTGGCTGAGAGAGCTGGTTGGTTCACCGTAGATAGATAATATAGGAGCCAACGTAATTTACCTAAGAACCAGTTACCCTTTTTACCTGCATGAATCCGCGCCACACTTCTCCGTCGAAGCCGAGCGGGTCCTCGTCCTTCACGGCCAGGGCGTGCATCTGCTTGAGGAAGAACATCGCCTCGGTCCGGCTTTGTCCCTCCGCCTCAGTGATCACATCGTCCAGGTTGTCCACGGCCTTCCCGTGGCTCAGATGATCCGCCAAAACAACCAGCTCCGTAAACGCCTCAAGTTCAGAGTCCGTCGGTTCGAAGCTGTCCACATCTGGGTAGGAGATTAGTATGTTTTGAGTTAATTTTTTTCCTTCTAAATAGGCTATTTTTAAACGTTTGGATTACATTTCCCAGAATTTGAAAAAAAACCCCAAAAGACCGACCCACCATGGCTTTAGCGTTTGCTTTGAAAAGTGAATGGATTCCTGTATAGTTTAATAGAGTGGACACACCAAGCTTAAAGGTAGCACTGCCGCGTGGTGTGGCCACCACATTAAACTAAACAGAGACCTAAT
Source organism: Haplosyllis anthogorgicola (assembly GCA_038406195.1). Lineage (NCBI taxonomy): Eukaryota > Metazoa > Annelida > Polychaeta > Phyllodocida > Syllidae > Haplosyllis > Haplosyllis anthogorgicola. The sequence continues at coordinate 20,276 of JBCAUI010504595.1, read as the reverse complement.
CATTTTCAAATGCTAAAGCTAAAAGCCGAAGCCTTAGTGATAAAAACTGCGTCTTGCAAATGTCATGGTGTTTGTAACAACCAGTTCCATTACAAATTGATAAGGAAGTAATTCTAATATGATTGATATTTGTGGACAGTTTCTTGTTTTGGGGGCCCAAATTAAAGGTGTATTTTTATTTTTTAGATCCTCCACTTTTAAAAATCCTGTTGGGGCAATGCAATCCAAATGATAAAACACCTTGCTTTAGGCGTTAACTGTCACAATCCAGTCTTGAGACTTGAAAAAAGACAACCCCTGCCTACAAATCCATCCCAGTGATAGAGCCGTTAGAAGTCCAAAGCAGGGATATCGGTGGCGTAAAATTGCTTGTACGCTACACACAGAGACGTTCTGTAACAGTTACCTACAAAAGCGTTGAAAAAGGAAATATAATTATTGACTACTCACCTTGTTCTGTGGTGCCTTCAGGTGTTGCCATTTCGTTTTCATCTTCAGGTTCGCTCTCCTGCTCCATCTCATCGTACAGGATGTGCCAGTGTCTCACTGTGGCCCCAATGCTCTCCCTCACCAAGTCTTCCACCTTGTCTATAGTGATACCAACTTCAGGCAGCTCACTTATCATGCTAAATTGGAAACAAAACTATAAAGTTCGAGTAGTATTAGAATATATTTATGTTTCACATTTTTCTTGGCCCCTGGTTTATTCTTTTTCTACTGGAAAAAATGCCTTGTCGGGTCATCTCACGGTTTTTGATTTTTAATAATTTTCATGCAGTTTTCACAGATTTTAGGTAAAACCTGGGTTGCGCGACCCTACCACAAACAAAGTTTGCAAATCGACAAATCGCGGATCGATATTGTTTGGAAATGTAACGTAACAATATTCTGTAGGAGTTAACAAAACGCATATGCTTACATTTCTATCATGAAGCGAAGATGTTCCGGAGACGAAAATATTGTCAGCAATTTGTCCACATCTAAACGAGAGTAACGGTAGATTAAAACCAAATTGACCGAGTCTTATCGAAGGAAGAATAAAACGTCACATTATTTCATTACAATCTGTTGATTATTGATAAATAGTCAAATGTCTAAAGATGCAGCAATTAATGTTGCGTTCAAGTTTTGTAGAGAAAAGGCCAACTCGGAAAGTTGAGCTTGAGCTGGAGCTTGTTTTAATGTGCCACAAAAGAGTCTTTAGATTAAATGTTAATGATTTAATAATACAGCGAAACCCATCATCATATGTACAGGTCGTAATGTAGAGGTTGAAGTGTAAATTTTAACGTAGGTAATCGCATAATTCAGTGCTCGTTAATGACTGGTTGTAGTAGCTTTTATAAAAAAAATAGGTCCAGATGGACGTGAGCTCATTTGGCATTATCAAAAACTATGACAATCTAAGTCATGGGTACAAATAATTTAAGGTATCAGATGAAATCTTCAATGTGTGATCTATGAAAGACACAAATATGGCTGCCAAACTGGAAATGTATGTTGCATCAATATACTTTTTTTTTAGAAATAAAGAGGGTACATAAGTGCATAAGACTGTCAAATATGAAGTTTGTTCCATCAAATGCATGTCCAGGAGAAAGGATCAAAGAAAAATACAAATATGGCTACCAATTTGAGAATAACGGTCACAGCAACATAATATTTGCTGCACATTCATGGGAGGCATAGGTGCATATGCGTATAAGATATGAAGTCTCTAAGATCAATAGTGTGCTCAGGGTGAGTGTGCACAGATGCCAACACCAACGACAACAACAACAATGACAACGGACAAATCATGATTCCATAGGCTCTTTGGCATAAATGCCAAATGAGCCAAAAACCTCGATTGTAAACATGAAGTGTTAACAAATCTAATATTTCGAACCAAAAAACAAACCATCAAACTTGTTGTTACCTCGTAAGTATTAAAGGAACAAAATTCCACGAACTATTGAGAAGAATTTACGTTATTATTAATATGGTGGAATTTCTATGTAGCCTTAACATGTTTGCCAAAGTATACCAGGCATTTGCCAACAAAAATAAGTGTGCATGATACACCAAGTAAAGTAATGGCTGTGATTACGAAGAATAACACAGGCAATACACTTTATGCAAAGTAGGGTAAACGCTAAACGATTATCTCTTACCTCAAGTAGCTCGTCCCTCTTGACTTTGGGCGACAAGGCTTTGATTCTTGCCTGCTTCTTAGAAGTTTTGCTCGCTGCAGATTCCCTGCCACTTGTTTGTGGAAGTTCTTTCTTACTCTTTTCCTTCTCCACCAGAGAAATTTCTCCTCTTTGTGTCAGAACTGATAACCTAAAAACATTGGAAGTGACCGTAAATAAATTTGTGACAAAATCAGTGGAGAGAATCCGGAATGACGTTTATGTCAAGGATATTTGGGAATATGAAGATCATAAAACACAAAATCAAGAATGCCATCTTTTTCAAGATGTGACTTCAAAAGGTTGAGATCGAAACATTCATTAGACGTGTAACAAATTAGTTAGTTTAAATCAAACGAACCTGTCGTGTAGATCTATTAACTGGTGCTGGTTGACCCACATCATTGAAGCACTAGGCTTCTCATTTTTCTTGTTTATAGCATAAAGTGCTAAGATCTGCAAGTTCTGCGCACTGGAGACTGTTGTTGGATCTGCACTTTCCTTGTGCTCCAGGGAGGGTCGATACCACTGCAGACTCACTTCACTTCCTATATTATATTAACATGCAATTTCACGGGCGATGTGTTCACATACAATAGTACAGACAATGACAATTCTAGCTCGAAAGAATTCTCTATATACCTGAAGGGTTCAGAACAAGTTTGTCGGACGGTTTATGCGGGCTAACTTGGGAGGCCGGTGGTAGTGAAGTTGTATCTTTGGAGTCTTGTGGTGTCATCTTGTTAGCTTCGTAACTCTTAATAATGATGTCTATGTCAGTTCCCTGTATCCCAGGTTCTGCTCTCAACTAAAAACGTATATTGAAAGTACTAAGAACTGGTGTAGCCAGGAAACATCTTTCGTTGCACAAAATTTGCAGGCTCGATATTACATCCTGCAAAACCATGCAAGTTCTGGTATGAAATGGTTACATTACACTGCTCACCTGCGTTAAATCCTTGGGAGGATAAACTGCAGTGCATTCTGTTGCGTACGCATTAAGGTTCGTGCATAAATACTGATGAAGATAGTTCAACCTCAGAGCCCATGCGGGGCTGAACAATACACTTCTCACCACTGTATTGTTTGCTGTCGTATTTAGGAATTGGTGGCTTATAAATCCTGTGTAACAAGAAAAACGGGTTAAGTCGTTAACATAATAGCATGACGAAAGCAAATGTACTTACTCTGATTTCTTACGATCCTACAAGAAACTCGTACTTAATGCGGAAAATCAAATACCTATTGCAATTTTATTGAAACAATCAAGCATACCAAGATCTAAGTCTGGTCCAAATGAAGTTGTCTCTGCATTGACTTCGGGTTCTTTATTGACCGGTTTAATTGTGGTCATTGTCATGGTACTACACAATCTCTTCAGGATGGATTGATATCCTGTACAAAAAAGAGATAACAGATTGTACAAAGACAATAGGACAATTTTGATATGCTAGTAAAAGTATATGTTTGAAATGTTGTTGTATTTTTCTGTTTACCTAGAATTTGCACCCAGCTCAGCCCATGTGTTGCTTTCCGTACTTTGTCGAGTTGATCTGCATATGTTTCTAAGGGCGGTGGTTCAAGTGATTCTGTTAATGGTGCAAGCTCTTCTTCTATCTCATCTAAAAATGCCAACAACATTTTGGATCATTCAAAGATACACATAAAAGTTCAGTCTGATTTATTTAATTTTGTTAACAATGTATTTTGTTTCTTTCACTCGATCAATTTCAACGCACGATTTTCTAATGTTTTCAAAATGAAAGACCTAGAACTTATATTTTATCTTCAGCAGAAACAAACCACTTTTATTGTACCTTTGTAGATTCTTTTCCGCTCGCCTAGTACATATGAACTGATCATATCCAGCATAGCAAATTCTGGCAAGTCCGTCTGGGATTTGCCGTCTATAGATCTTGACGTTACCTCTGATTGTCCTGCAATGTAAAGATACATGTCAAGTTAATTCGGTGGCAGAAGAGGGAATTATTATCAGCCAAACAATTAGAGAAAATGATGTGGTTCATCCTCAGGTTCTGACATGAATTGGAAAGAACTGTATTGTAATACCTTACCAGTAAGTAACAGTCTTGATCTAATGGCCTGTCCTACAGCTGCTGCACAGCGCACAGCAACCCATGCAGCTTTCTTGTCTTTGTCTTTTTGTCCAGTTGTTTCAGAGATTGACGACTTGGACTTTTCTTTCTTCATCTGTGAAAATGAAACAGAACTGATGTTACTCGGAACTAAATAATGAAGAGTTAAATGGAATAGGTGAACGTTAATCACTCTATACACAATGAAAACAGACATGACAACATTGAGCATGCTGGGAAATTTGACTTGACATTCACTCCAGAGACACAATTATTTATGAATGAAACAAACAGAATAACAGGTTTACAGTATGAAATGAATGGCACAATCTGAAATAAATTGATGTGTAGGCAAAACACAGTCAATGGAATAAAATTGAACTACAATAGCCAGGAATATACCACACCATGATGACACAGGATTGACCAATTGTAAGGGTTAATCTTAAGCAATTTACCTCAGCATCTTCCTGATTTAATAGAAACGATAATTCCTTGATTAAGCTCAACACTGAATATAATTTTTTCACAAGGAAAAGATCGTCTGGGTATGTAAGCTCACTCCACTTAAAAATATAATACACCGTTTATTATACCTTTATTTTCTAAGGGTTGCCTCTCTTCAGTTAGTCCCTAATAAAAATTCTGATTGATTATGCCAACTTACCTTTGGTTTTTTGCCGCGCTTTCCAGCTTTAGGTGACTCAGGCTTAGGTGATGCAGTTCGATTTTCCAATTCGTCTCCCACAACACTGTCAACCACCGTCGACTCACGAACAGAAGAACTTTCTACTGTCGACGGTTGAGCTTCCTTTACGATGGATGTTTGTGAAGCCAATTGCCCACTGTTTGCAAGGAGCAAAACAGCCAATTCCAGGTAAGCTTGATGAATTAAGCTGTAAATACATAACCATACATATGAAATGCAAAAATTTTTTTTCGACAGATTAGATGCATAATAATGCGAATTTACTTTGCAGTAGTTAGACGAAATAATGTGATTCAGAACTTCACCTTGTGCTATTTTGTGCAAGCTTACTGCGTAAAATATCATTCCCAACTAAATGAGATTAACTTTAATTATATTTTTGTAATAGAAATGCACTTACCCAAGGTCGTGGTCATTTGCATAGGATGTTTCAATGGCTCGAAGGAAAGTTCCGATTACAACCTTTGCATTGAAATGTCCCGCTGAGTGCATTTGGCGTTGGATTTTCCCTGGAAATAAATAAAAGGATATAACTTGAAAAGATGCACCAACGCAATTAAACCATTTACCGGAACTGCACTGAAGTAAACTGTGATACTGATAGAAAATAAAGGATATCTCACCAATGTTCAGGAGTATTTCAGCTTCTAAACTGGCAGTCCTCTCAGTAATAACTTCTGATAAATTTAGTGCTGTACTTAATATTCCCAGTGGTCTTGCCCACAGGACACCTATTTGTTCTGACCCAACACTAAAAATATTATCAATAGCATTTATTTATTAATTTGGCCGTCATAACCAAGACCGGTGGGTTTTTTTATCGTGGCCTGTGATCAAAGGTGATATGTCTTCATATTTTCACATTTCAAAGAGCCTGATAACATACCTTTGTTTAATCTTATCAGCCACATCACATGATAGTAAATGTCCAATTCGCAACTTGATCTGGATAAGAGGTAACAGTTCTGGCAAATATACATTTTCTAATGGACTGACTGGAGTTGAGAATTCTAGCTGTTCTCCCACAGGATACCTGTGTTCTATCCGCTCTCCCAAATCTTGTAACTAAAGAGAAACATAATTCAATTATGATTCTTGCACTTTTGTTTCTTACAGCTGAGAGTATTGAGAGTATTCTTTGTGTACTATTGTTGTTAAACAGTAAAGGTGTAAGTTAGTTAATTTCATAACATTATTTGCCCTTACTGCAAGCCTGCCAAGTAAGAAATTAAATACCTGTTGGAGCAAAATACTCTGTGCACTGCAGTATGACATCAAGCTTGATTTGATTACATTCCCTTCATTCTGAGATTGGCCACAAGATGGTGGTGCCGCAGCATCAAGATCCGCCAAGTGAGTTATTGACAATGCTCTTAACAGTTGTCCTGGAGGTGATACTTGTTTCACTTCACCCAACATTTTCACAATATCCTGCATAAAAGAAATATTATGTTATTCTGAACATTTACTGTAATAGTCACGCCGCCCAAATACATAAAAATAATAAAGATGTCGGCTAAACTAACCTGAAGCAGTATTTTTGTGTGCTTTATGGGTGATCCTTCCATCATATCAAGTACGACTCCTTGCATAAGGAATTCCGCTTGTGTCTCTACATCACCACAGGCCTCTGCCTCAGCAACACCTTCTGCACAGTACTGGCGCACATCGCCCAGCTCTACTTTCACGCCACACTCTGTCCCTACAGTAATTAAACACATGTACATCAATTCCAGGTGATGCAGTCAAGCAGAGACATACTGTTCCCGCAACATTTTTTACGAGGCTTTTAATGATAACATCTTAAATACAAATAAATAAAGCCAATCCCAAAGCAAACTTAACATGAAAATATAAACTTGACATTTATATTGCACTACTTACAAGTAGTGTGTACTGGTGCATCTGTTCATAAAAATAATAGTATGTAACATAAATATTTACACCTGTTTGATATAAAATGCTGTTGCCACTGATTACATGATTTTTAGTCATGCTCTTACCTTTGACCTGACCCATGCCACGAATTTCTCCTATCATTGCTCTGACTAGTGACAATCTGGCTTGAAGCCACAGGCGAGCGTCAAGACGAGACCGACTCTGAAAGTTCTGGTATTGAAACTGGCTGTTTTCTGGTTCAACGAGTTTAAGATGATGCACGTCCTGGCGACGCCGCTCACTTTTCATGGAGGACATCCTGAAGAAATGATAATAAACAACAGCAATTGACAAATATAATAGATATTCGCAGTTCCACATTCTGCCATATTTCCTATAAATTTAATAACTGTAACTGTAACACTCACGAATAAATTTCTTCTAATGCTTTAATATAAGAAATAATGAATATGTTGTATTATACATCTTGGAAAGCCCATTCGGTCTGAATGTAAGAATTAGGAATATCAGTGGAATAGTCCTTAAGGCTGGAGATGATGCACATGCAACAAACTGAGCGGCCAGCACCTTATCATCAAGAATCTCACTTCCATCTTCCGGAGCGTACACATACCGCAAATGCTCAAAACATGGCGCATGCGCGATTGACATATTTTTAGGTGTGTGCCTCACTTTAGAAATGGTGGGTACCAATATCGTTCAATTGTTTTGCCAACTTCATCGCAGTTTTGTTTGGTAATACTTTCCAAAAATACCCTTTCTAAAGTTCTTCAACTGTTGAAGGAGCACACAGGGCAGGGAGAAAGACCTCTGCCAATATATTAGTAGTGTAAAGTGCTGAAGTTACGAGTGGAAAAAGTTTCACAGATCAGCTGAAAAAGGGGGTGCACCATAAATAGGGCATGCGCCATGTTTTGAGAATTTACGGTATATGTGCAATGGAAGTCAATAAAGTGAATGTTTCCGTACGTACGAACGAACGAGACAGCTACAGGAATGTTTCTAAACTCCATGAAAGTAAACGAAGTACAAATGTTGATAACACTTACTTTCTTTCAGGAGTGTGTTCCTTCTTTCCATCAAATACGGTGGAAGATTGCAGCATTTTAAGTCCCATAAGCACAATTCTACTCGCCATCGCAGCGTGATGTCTCTGGTTTGCCACTTCGGCCATTTCCAACTTGCACAGAACGACCATTTCCAGTTCTGCCGCAGACATGTTCTCTATACCTGAAGTCAACATTTAAAATAGGTTGTAACTTTTATGCTATGTGTTTGAAATGAGAGAGATCGGGTATTGAATATGTGTGGAGTATCAAATGAACAGCGAAATCATCTACCCCTAGTTAAGTACCTGAAATTCAGTCACTCACTGGATGATGATTTGCCAATTAAAATGAGCTTTAGATATGTTAATGATTCAGATTGCTACCATGTTACGTCCTCGAAAAGGAACGGCGCTGTTCTAATGGGAATCCTACCTTTATCATGTGCAGCATTTTCCATGATGACGTCAGCAAGGACACCGAGCATCTGATCCGCTACAGCCAATAACGTACCTTTCACGACCTCAAGACTCATGGCTTTATCACTTTGGGTAAACTTCTTACCTATACCCATGCTGCTTTCTGGTTCATCTAACGTGCCTGAAAACAGTTATCGAACACTTTAAAATTGTGTTACGGGTTCTGCGTCATTAACCATTCCAGATTCAGGTTAGGTTATTATTCGCTGAAATGTACCTATCTCATTTGGAAAAAAAAAAATGGTAAGTGAATGCATAGTATGAAAGGCACATAAACATTTCAACTTCACGAGAAAGTTTCTTGTGCAAAAATAAGCTGAGATTACTAATCTGTAGAACTATAAATTTTGTGTGAGGATGCTTCACAGTGGCGGATCCAGGATTACCGAAGGAGGGGGCACTCAGTCCCGTAGGAGTGGGGGCACCACCCCTATTTCCCCCCCCCCCCCCGAAAATTCATCGAAAACTGCATGAAAATGAAGAAAATTCTGGCCAGAGGTGGGGGCACATTCCTCCCGCGCCCCCCCCCCCCTTGGATCCGCCAATGCTTCAGATGCAATGTGTCACAATTTGTTTTTGATTTTTTACAAAGTGCTATTGTATGTATTGCATGAACACCTGACGTTGACGTATTTGCACTGTGTATCTTTTCATCTCTGGTTGAAATATCTACACAAATTTCAGAGAAATTAGTTTCTTTTTCGATAGAAATACAACGGATTGAGTTATTTTAAAAGAATACCTTGGTTCTCAGCTGTTGCAATTTTTAACAATAAATTAAACAAATTATGTTCTATTTTCCCAATTCAAATATCGCTTTCAATATTAAGCACCACTCTTACTGAATCAAAACTTGGTATTGATGCACCTTAAGATTCGTTTGTAACAATTCAGAAAATAGTTTAGTTGACACAAATATCTTACTGGTACCATACATACCGTGTTTATCGGTTCTAGCTTGTTTGACAGTATTAGCAGGTCGGCTTGTTGATGGAAATGACATGTGAGGCCCTTTAGTAACACCGCGAGACAAAGTACTGATTGTCTGTAGCTGTGCCACCATTACTCCACCTGGTGGTCTAAAATGATAATAAACGTTTTAAGTGGTGTAATAAACTGCAAGAAGGATTAACTTCGGTGACTTCCTTAAGTAAACTAGACTTTTACTTACGTTATGTCTTCAAACGTTGGCAAGACTGGCATTGTGTTTGCCAATTTAATGAAGAGATGTGCTTGAGTTATTGTGAGATGGCAAGTTAAATGTGGTCCGTACAACGTGCCCAAGTTTGATGACAGTCTCTTATCGAGTACTGCTTCCAAGACCTGCCAATTAGAATGCTTATTTATCAATTCTGAAAGAGTTAAAAACTGGCCTTAAGCAAGGAAATGTAAGCATGTTGGAAAACTGAGAGGAACAACTGGGCCTAATATTATGAAGATAATTCACTGGAAGATAAGTCATAATTAAAAATTGAAAGAATACACTTTTCTGTTAAGATTTTAGTAGAATTACCTTCAGATTGCTGGGGTCTAGGATGGGTTTGCTGCAATCAAATTTACCAGCCATGCTGCGGGACTCCAACTGTCTGAAGTTACTGTCTGCTGTGTGAGGTAGACGGTCACCATTCAACAGTTGCTATTCAAAGAAAAATAAATTGCAGTAGTAGTTTAGATGTGAAACATCTCAAAGATCTGTGAATCTACAGAGAATGTCAGTTTTTCCACATGACGATTAAATATTTCACTGTTACCTGTAAAACAGTGAGGGCTTCAGAGAAGAGTCCCATGTCAGTTAGAACTGTCACTTTAAGTATTCGCCCGTCTACATTTCGCTGCAGATCTCTGCAGACAAATGTTGTGAAATACTGATACAGAGTTGAAAGTGGCAAAACCTGAAATTGCAATAATTTAAGTAAAATTGATCTTGTTATTTTTGCATGAAACATAAGACATCATTCAGATAAATACATATTTAACTTAGTTCTAACGTAGTTCTCAAGTATGTGCACTGGCATGTGCATATTTTGAAAATTAAATTCATAATCTTACGTTTATACGTGTTTTGAATTTCAGTTAATTTATGAAACAGACACAGCTCATCCATTTTACTTACGAATAATCCATGTTTTCCTCGGCCAAGTTCATCCATCACGAACCGTAATGCTGCGACCAGGGTGCGTCCATCGCAGCGGAATCTCTCTGACATCAGGTCCACACCGGGCACTAAGTTTGTGACCTCGCATCCCTCTCCGACTTCGTACAACGCATAATCACGGTCGGCAGTAGGATGCGGTAGTGAAGAACGGAACAACGCCTTGAAGAAGTAACCGCACAGAAAGCAGCATTCTGTTCGCAATCCTAAATCTGATGTCAGAATGTACCTGTACAAAAATAAGATAAAAGCAATTTAATTACTTTCACACATAAAGAATACTTAACAAATTACTCTCATAATACGGATCTCTCAAATATATTGCAGTTTATTAAATGAAATACTGACTGCGCTACGTTAGATGTGATCACTCCACCAAGGATGCATCCCCAAAGTCCGCACTTATCTAGCAGCACCTGACTGAAGTTCTCTCCACCTTTCTGCAGCTGTCGCCAGTTGTGAAGAGCATCTGCAACAAAAATTAATCTTCCTTACTTAAAACTGTCTTGATTAAGAATGTCAAATCTTCTATGAAATGCAACCAAACCAATTTCTGTAGTCATGTTTACATCAGTTACTAGATAGGCGTTTACTGTTTATAAATTTAACGAAATTTACCTCTGGTATTTAGCAGGATATCCAATGCTTCAGACCACCAGCGATATGCACCTCTAATGTTGCCGGTGTGATACAATAGATTTGCTAATTCTCTCATTGCCTGAGAAGCCAGACCTTTCTGGTTACTCGCAACAAGTAACTCTACAAAATGTGGACACCATCACTTGTATAAAATCCCATGTGTCTTACAATTCAAACTAACAACTTTAACTTTATAAGTGGCTGTAACTTGTTTCCTTTTAGTAACCGAATTCTACCAAGCACATAATTATACGACAAAGTAACTCCCTTTAGACTGGGACATAGTTTTATATTTTGCTACTTAAATCTATCAAATGGATATAGTTATTTTTTTAACTTGAGATTAGACGATGGTCACATACCTATTGCTTTATCATATGCCGTCATAACGACACCTATCTGTGAACGCGGTAATGTTGAAGTTTGTATGTCGTCAACTGAGAGGAACTCTTCTTTACTGAGGTCCACAGGCATTGTCGGCTGTGGGTGCGCCGTGTTGGGTACAAAATCAACATGGGATATACTACTACCAAACGGTCCATCGGTAGCTGAAACCAATCAAAGAAATACAGCACATGAGTGTTATCGATCTCACCGAAGCACCTTCCACTCTTTTAGAAGGAAAGATACTTTAAGTTTACGTCTGAATTCATGCAAAAACTATGCCGTTCAGACTAATAGTTGATCAATAACTAATTCTTTAAATCCCTGGACATTGCGGGCTGGGTGAGTATTTATCAGATGAAATTTTTAAATAAAATACTGCCAAAATTGGACTTGGTACATTGTGCATAACTTCACGAGGAAACAGTGGAAAAAAAATAAGAACTCACAACAGGCGGATAAAATTATTGGCATTAATTGAGTGAATAGGTCTTAGCATTACTATTTAATCCTGTGATCTGTGCTACAAGGTAGCAAACATCTGAACCATTACACTCATAACGAGTAAGTAAGTTGTGGAAATAAGGGATTTTGGGGAGTCATTTTGGCAAAGAACTCTTGTTGAACAATTCAGCTCACGTACAGTTTTGTTGACCGGCCAAGTACAAAGCCAGAAGTTTGCGACTGTGTTGTAATGCCCGAGCTGTGTAGTTTGACTTCTCCAATGTTTGTCGTAGTACTTGTAGGCTGGAGTTGACATCCAGTGGCACACAGCAAAGTTGTATTGCGCGTAAACCACCTAAAATGTGGAATGTGTGAATTAATTTCTTACAAAAGAGTATGCAAAACAATAATTGAATCCACTATTGGAAGCTCGGCAATGTACAACTATTACCTCCATAAACATCATGTCCCTCAGGATCTATTCTTGCACCTGGATCAATTCTTGTTCCATCGTCTACCCATGCTACTTTCAACTGTAATGATACATTTTCATTTAATGCTGCAGGCTGTGATTGTTACGATCAATATACATATATTACTATCACACAAATTATGAATATGATTAAATTAACGGATTTATGGTTTTTGCATGAATGGCCCTTATTAGTTGTATAATCTTGTCCCATATACCTGTTTGGTGGTATATTGTTTTGACGTAAGTCTTCGGGTATTCTTGTAGTGTGGCTGAGGAGGGTCGGGTCCATCGTACTGCTTAATTCTCGCCGTCAGCTTGCGCTGTGCCTGGACTAGAAGTGGACTTACTTGTTCCACATACCGATCACTGAAACACCAATAAAGTTAATCATGGCTCGACGGAGACGGTTGTAAAAGTTACAAAACTTGATTTTTTTGTGTAATGTTGATTTTGGGTAATTTCTTACTCAGTTACAGCATTAAACCGAAGTGCCACATCCACCAGCCTTTCCCACTTTTGTTCGTAATGTAACAGTTCCAGTACTCTAAGTACAATACGTGTGACAAATCTTAGATCCACTGATGTCATATCATCCATCAATTCTAGGAAACATAAACAATATTAAAGATCATTTCTACACACCTGAGCAATACGCACAATGCCAAAATGTCAAGTTGAGAATCGCATGCATTTGACCAGTTGACTGAAGATTTATTGTATATATCATAACAAAGTTAACATTTACCTTCGAACTTCAGACTGGCGCCGCCTTTTTCAGATTTAACATCACCCGTCCATCCACCGACTGTCACAGGCATTTCTGGTTGTCGCTTCTGTATAAAATTAGTTTTACGTTCAAATTAGAACTTTGCACTGCCTCCAATATTTTACTGAAATCTACTTTGTGTGTTACAGCTACCTTCTTTGCCAAGCTAAATGTTTAGTTTATATTTTCTTTATTTATATCAATGTTGCTTTCAAATATTCATTTTCTGCTCAGGCCCCTTTTTTCATCAAATTTAGTAATTGTGATGTACCTTTGCGTTAGAAGATTTTTCTTGCTGAAGTTGAACGAGCATGTCCAGTAGACAGTCCGCAGCCATGTAGAAGGGCTCCCAGCAGAGTCCCCTCAACGTTTCCAGATCCAGCAAAGAAACAGCATTCTCATCTGCGTAGGTTCTCAAGAGCGCAGTGTGCGTACAGTTCCACAGAGCACGTGCTGCATTCTGTAGTAATGTCCAATGTTGTCCTCGATGGGCTAGAATCTAAAATAAAAAATTTCATTGAAGATAGATGTGTCTCTATTGCGCTCTAATATTAAATCCAGATATTCTGGTGAACAGTTACACCTGCACAACATATCAATCTTCTACGTATTTTGGTTTGTTTTTGCCTTTTTTTATTTCAAATTTGACATTCGTTCAAGCCAATTTCTATCTTCTGAAAAAAAAGGTTTATTTCAATGGTCTTCCACATAACGCACTTAACAAAATAGTCGCATACACCGTACACCTTACCACAGCTCTTCTAAAGTAATTGAAGGTTTTATTCAACATCTCTCTCGTCTCAGTCGAAGTTATCAGTGCCGATTCCAGGTCTTCTTCCTGTCCACGTTTACCTTTGCCAGTTTTTCCGTGATGCAGGTCTGATCTGTTGGTTCTCGGCGAGTCCACTTCTGGAATAGTCTCCGGAATCATGCCCGCGGTAACTTTTCCTAGAATAGAATTACAAAAATAACATGAAACGGGAAATGGTGTTTGAATACAACATCATCTACGTGGAATACTCCCTGAATATGTGCCATACATTCGGGCTAATTTAAACGTTGTCCGACAATTGCCAATTGCCATTGGAGTGCTGTCAAAACGCTTACTGTACATGGCGCAAAGAAGCCTACATGATAAAATCTCTCATTGCATAGTTTTAATTGACTCCGTTGGTGTGGTCAATCATCAATAAATCACAAATCACACCTTAACACTTGTTTAACAAGATGATAAGACATTTTACAAACCTGTAGCTGCTCTCGCTGCTATTTCTATGCCGCTCTTCTTGCCCGTTTCCCGGGTTGATACGGGCGGTTTGTCCCCTTGTCGCGTCTGCACTCTGGACGGTCCTCCCTCCCAACCAACCACTAGGGTACCCGCTGTATCAAACGTAAACCATTCTTGATCCAAAAATGACGTTCTGTTAAGAAAAAGGGGATGACATTATTGGCAGAGAATGAGTATGGTGTTCCTCTGGAACTAGTGTTAATAATCTTAATCGGCGGGCAATGATACAAGAAAGTAAAAAAGTGGAAACGCGGATAAAACTTTTTGTTGGTGATAGTAAAGGTTATGTTAACGGTCATGGTAAAACAGATGTGAGTTTAAATGTGGCAGATGAGGTCCATAATGGGAAGGCAACAGGAATGCCCTTCCAGATGGGGACTAAGTTTCTGCTCCGGTGACAGGTAAGGTAAAAACAAACAAACAAACAAACGAACGCTTAGTAAAATTGCTATGAGACACTTCAGCTGCGACACAAAACAGAGTCCCTCGTGTAAACCTTTTTTTTTTTTTTTCAATGAGACAAGTATCTCAATTTGAATAAAATGAATGAAACATTCTCACAATAAATGACACTACGTCGCATGTCTCGCTACTAACAAACGCAGATTGACAATTGAGAAACAATTTATGGTCGTATTTTCGAAACCTCATAAGCAGCCAATGACCTCTGCGGTGTTAACTACGGTCAATTATATGATGCGTTATCACAGAAACAGTCAATATTATCCATATTAAATATGCATTACTGCACCCCATAAAATAATTTTTCGTTTTGCTTTGCGTAATTGAGGGGACGGTACAGAATTCCATTTGGCCAGGACAGTTTGTTATCTTTGACATTGACCTTTATATAGCCGGTTATGGGTGGTAATTTGAGGCTGACAATTCATTAACTGTGATATTTATCTTCCTGCAGAAAATTTACGTTCATCCTGCGCAAGGTGATTAATTTGGCAGATCAAAACCCTATCGTTTCCAAGTATGAAGTGAAATCTAGGCACTAAATCCTCGTACACACAAGAAGCGAGACAATGATTACAGTATTAACCCCTTCTGCACCAAGCATATCACTGTGACATGGTGGCCCCCCTACCTTCAAAATGGCCCCAAAAGGGCCATTTAAGCCATTTTTGGCCCCCTAGCTAGATTTTTAAAGTGAATCAAAGAGGTATGGGAAATAAAAACTGGCCTATTTTTTTCGCACCCTCCCCCCTAAATAGGGATTAATGGGGGTCACAGAGGGCAGTGCCCCCTTGTTTCCAAGCCAAATTTGACATTTCCGAATGTTTGATCATGTAAATCTATGTGTATGTACAGTTCACAAACTTTGTATGGTCAATGCTACAGGGAACCATCCTCCCTGTCCACCTGACCCCAAACAGTGACAACACTTGCACAAGTGACAAGTAAAGTTACAATTCTTAGCATTTTTAGGTGAAATTTACAGACTTCACCATTGTTTCAGCCAGTCATGTGGCCACCTGGTGGTGAGCAAATGAATCGAAGTGGGTCCTACTGAAAGCTGGTCATGTGGCCCACTGACCTGCATGGGAGTGACACTTCACAAAACATAAACTGAATGTAATGAGTGGCTGTAATTTCCATCCCCCCGTTTTACCCTGTTTCAAAGCACCATTTCCCATACCCTTGCGGTGCTGAAAGGGTTAACTGTACTGAAAGTAAGCACAACAGTGCATGCATGATTAACTCAACTGTGATTTCTGACCTTTCATGTACAGTTGTGATAAATGTCACATCAACTAAGCTCTGAAAGTTAACAGTAAGTCTAAGCAGTACTTCCGAAGTTAATATTTTTGTTATAAAGTTCTGAAAAATGCAATGCTCCAGAGAAGCCAAGTCATGCACTTTGGTTTTTGCACATTAAAGGGCGACACACATACTGTATTTATTCGAATAGAAGTACCCGGTGCTAAGACCAAATTTTGAGGAGGTGCCTCTTTAAAAAATATCAAAGGACCAATTTTGCATGTGTAGAGACCTGGATTATGAGCCACTGGGTTCAGGATATTAAACACCCAAAAGTTTTCTTACAAGGTATTAAAAGCATGTGACAAGATTTAGCTGTCAGTAAATGTTCACTTTTTGACAAATATTTAATTTACTCGCATCCAAAAACAGGCAAAAGTCAGAATCTAATTTTTTTTCATCTCTCTGCTGTGCGGAGTCATGATTTATCCATTGCAAGCGCATGTGATCATTGATTGTAAGCTATTGTATCCCACCGTGTTTATTCCAGGTTAACTGTATTTCCGAAAGTGTACAGAACAATGAATGACGAAGTGATTTATATCGCCATTCCGTTAATACCAAAAGAAAACAACCAACTAAATTAAGTAATAGCACCGTTCTGTACATACGTACATAGGCGAACGTCATTAGAACGTCACTGCCGAGTACAGAATGCATTACCTCTGATCTTAACAATGAGAACAGGATTGGAAGCGAGAGAAACGAGACAACATTGTGAGTATGGAGCTGAGGAATATTAACGGTGTCAGCATTTGAGTTTACACAAACGTCTTTAAACATTGCGTTCAAATTGTAACAAACCACTTGGGCAAAGCTGATTGCTGTTTTTGGCCATTAGAGAGATCTTTTATATCATAGGTATCACTGAACTGTTATATTCTATTCAGCAGATGCGAATGGATTCTTCAGCAAAGCCGAGCAACATGAATTTTAATCTAACAACTGGATTCGAACGCTTTTAACATTTGCGATGTTCCATTGGCTTATCCTCCAAATGTGAGCATTGTAGAACATTCGATTTTCGTTGCAGTAAGGATGGTCCAGGCACTCACAGCGATATTTGGAAACTCCGTGACACTTATTATCATAGCTAAACACTTAAAAATCTCCAATGTTTAAACATTGCTCATGTTTAATCTGGCTCTGGACGATCTTTTAATCAGTTTGGTATCTCCGGCTTCTCTGCTAATTTTATTGTATTTTACCTTAAATAAAATGTCATTGGCGGATTGGCGTTACTTGTGCACCGTCCAAGTATTGTACTACGTATTTGTGGTAATCGCAAATTTCATCGTTTACTATACATCACAGTGATTGACAGATACATTTCCGTTGTGTATCCTATCAAATATAGAGTGTACTTAACTAGGAATCGACTTTTAATCGTTATGTGCTTCGGTTGGTTATTTCTTGCTCTGTGGATCATTATTATCCTTCTATTCGGGCTCAGAAGTTTGGATAATTACGATGCTGGATTTTGTCAATCTCACAAAATCATGAAGCCTATTCTGACAGACATTTTAAACGTTTTCTTCTTGATACTGTACACAGCAGAACTTGCTTTGTACATAAGAATTATCCTTGTATTACGGCAGAGAGACAAGCACTTTGAGGGGGCCAGCAATACAGAGACACGAAATTCGGTGAGTGGAAGGGTTGCCCGAACTTTAATAATTGTAGTTGGAACAGTTTTAGCCTATCACTTACCAAATATTGTTGTTACTTTATTTATTATAGCAACAAATCGTAGCAAGGCGTTGGATACTATTTCTGCAATCGCCCTTCTAATATTTTTCATGAGTACTCTTATAAATCCCGTTATATATTACATATATGTTCCAGAATATAAAGAAGCCTTCCACAAAATGTTCGGAGGCAAACGTACAACGAGTCAATCACGTAACATTAATGTGTATGTACTCTCATCTTAAATTTAGCGTCTCATTTTAACGTGTTCTGCTTTGATCAATGTCAATAGGCTTTTGCAATGGATCTGTAAATAAAAATACTTATTTGTCAAATGTAAAAATTTATACAGAATGTTTTTCTAGCCTTTCACACAAACAACAAGAATAACCATCTATTGATCTAAAGATTAAGTTCTACCCTCATTATGATTATGGCCTACACTGAGGCAAGACTGAAACATTTCCCACGGTGCGATATCTTTTGTTAACTAATATGAATCTGTTTGCTGTCATACACATCTTTTGGAACTTCTCAACCTTCTCATCCACCATCTGACATGGTGAGTTTCAGTTCGTACTGGGCCGTTTCAAACAGCAAGGCAAATTATCCTCGACAAGACAAAAACCATTATATTCTGTGTTCTTACATGTAAAATAATGTTTTGTATTGAATTTAATACTGATGATTGTACCTGTATTTCCAGTAATTATCAAATGGTACCATAAACCAAAGATGGCCAAAATGAGTGTAGGGGTCACATTAAGAAATTAACTAGCTCCCCTAAGCTGACAGATTAGATACAAATAGAGATTAATATTTCCATTTACTGATGCGTTCTATATTTGCCCAACCCTAATGAATCTTAGGGATGTCAACTCGAAGGGTTTCTCAGCTCGAGTTGGCTCGATGCTTTAGGCTCGAGTTTCGAGCCAGCTCGAGCTATTTAGTAGTGCCAGAAGAAAGTGGTTTTCTTACTCACTGTACAGAGACATTTTGTACGTGCTACAAGGTATCTAAATTACGACTTTTTGTACTGGACCTCTGAAAAGAAAGACTTATCAACTATATTATGTCCTCGTTCAGTTACCATCAGTTGAAACATACTGACAGCTTGCCAAGGCTACCATCGTGGAGGAAAGGACATCAGCCTTGGAGAACCTTGATTCTGGATCTAAACACCCTCCCCCACCCATAATCCAGTTTCTCCCTTAAATACTACATGAACAGTGTTAGGGATTATTGTGTTACCTTAGCCAACAAACATCTTAACATCTAGATCCACAACATGACAGCTACATCTGAAGACCTACCAGCTCAGCACCAAAACAAATGATCTTAGAACTATTTTTTGGAGGGCTTACCAGGCCTCAACACCCTATCAAATCAACAAATGAACACAACAGCTTTATACCTTATTGACAGGGAGGACGGGGTGGTCCTCCTCATCCCCACTATCTGTCTCAGGATGGCAGTCTGCCCTTGCCTGCAGGGACCTTGCATACTTCTCAGTCTGCAGCTCGCCCTGAGTTTTCCCCACTGCTCCAAGCCTGACAGCAAATACTCTACAAACCAACCATTCACCATAATTCCTGCCACCATACCTAGATCCAATTTGAGTGCTACCAACAGTACCAAATAAGGACAAATTCACTGGATATTACTCACTTCTTTGCTTGAAGGAAATCAGTGGGACACTTTTGCATCTTTTCAGGGAGGGGTGCCACCACTCCCCCAGCAGCCCCCTGCTGCTGTTGCTGCTGCTGCAGCTTCTCCTGCTGTTGTTTATCATCCTTAGGACTATAATTTACAGGAAAAATATGATTTAAAGCTTGTTTTCATGCTTCATGGTTTTTTAAAATTCTGCTAAAAGTCTGAAAAATCACAGAAATCTCTGTCCAAATCAACTGAAACTTGGTACAAACATGCTTGAATGATTACATTATTTATTAAAACTATTTAACAAGGAATTATAAGGAATTTTGGCTAAATTTAGTAGTTTTCATTAAATAAAGCAAGAAAACAAGCTTCATGTCTCAAGTTCTGAACCACGAATGCTGCACTGAATTTTTTCAATGCTGATTGCTTGATAATTCCAAACTGTTTATAATATCAAAACATGACACTAAGTCGATCAGAATGTAAACAAAAAGCTGTCAAAATACTCAGGGACCATCTCAATCATTGTTTTTTTGCAAGGGGACCACCTCAAAACTTGCTAAAACCACAAATATCATAGTTTAACCTTAGAAACTGAACTTTTCACATCTGT
>JBCAUI010504594.1:0-45137 GCA_038406195.1 Haplosyllis anthogorgicola | reverse complement strand
GTACTGGACAGGTTAACCAAGAAGCCAAGATATCTGTGCGACACTCGCCAGGGAGTGAAACCTGGTGCATGAGTTCAACAATTTTTTCCAATTTTTATTTAAATGTGCTCAAAGTGAGGAGTACTTATGAATGCGACACGCATAGTGCATCATGATTTTTGAAAGATGAAAATATTGAAGAAAGAAAAAAAGATAACAATGAACCCCACATACTTGGGATCATTATAAAGGTTTGTACATAGTTTATCTTTTGGTATAACTTTTTTTTAAAATTTATATACAAATGGGTTGAGGAACATTACCTTATGACCCAAAAGTTAAATGTAGGCAAGCATCATGATTTTTGGAATTTAAAAATGATAAAAAAGATGTTAAAAAACAAATGAATCCCGACATATTAGAAATATTTCAACATATTTCATCTTTTAGCCCGTTTCCTGAAAAGTGTGATCAATATAATGCACATAGTGCATCATGATTTTTGGGAGATGAAAATAATATTAAAATATAAATGAACCCCAACATATTTGGTATTATTATAAAATTGGTGAAAGTTGACGAGTTTTCAGTGTAATTTAATGGGATTTTTGCCAAAAGCAGGTGATAATGGAGGCATTTGGAAAACTTATACCCTAATTTGCTCCCACTTAAAAATTATTATTTCCTCCCATTCAAACACTTCCCTTGGAATCAATCTCTGAAATTTCACATCATGTTAAGGCATTGCGTATACTTCATGTGTGTGAAGTTCCATGTGGATTGATGAATTTTACTGGAAATTATCTGCAAAAAACACCCCGTACAAAACTCTCTGGATGGACTATACCAAATTTATATGACATGTTTCAGTTATACTTAACAAGTTTTTCAGTATTCAAATCCCAAAATCATGATTGATGCATTACACATGGACAAAAGTGCTACTTGATCATTCATGTAATCAATTAATGCAATTGATGCAAAAAGTTTTGATTTGGATCATTTCCAAACACTGTTAAAAATTGGCTAAAGTCTAACACACCTTGTATGAAAAGTCTTACTCATTAAAGATTTTGACTGGAATTAGGAAATTTAGCTGCTGAAAGATCGTGATATCGACCAGTTACAAAATTTCCTGCTGCGTTACAAAATATTTTCAATAAATTACTACAGTATGAATTGAATACATAGATCATTTAAAAGGATGAAATTTATATAGACTGTACTGTTGATACCAAATATATTGGTAGTTAGTTTTAGTAGGTTTTCTTGATATTCATATTCCAAAATCATGATGCTATACACCAGGATATATCCTCAACTTTTTAGTGTTAATTATATTTTCAGGCAGCATGTTTTAGGTCATGTCATGCATCACGTTACGTGCCAATAAACATCACACTAATGTAGACAAACACTATTTGTAAACAACTGTCATATAAAATGCAGAAATCAAAGTAAAGATCCTATCAAGAAGAAAACAAGTTTTAACATAGAAGAAATAATGAAGATTTAAAGAGATTTATTACGAAGTCCACCTATACTACAGAAGACCTGAAGAAACATGAGCGCATATTTCTAAAAAAGAACAATAGCTAACAGTCATTTTTCAGTTCAAGCATCAGTAAAGTAGTTAAAAATATGTTTACCTCGTCAACAAGGATATCTGAATACACATGATCTTAACGTTTTTAAATACTATAATCATGATGTCATTATTGTCAACATAATAATGATCAAATTCTGTTTTTGAGTCTTGAATCACTATTTCTCTTCCATTTGGCACATTTCTTAAAATTGTATTAGAACTTTCCCTCCTTCTCTAATCTGTCCAACAGGTCTAATAGACGTTGATCACTAATGCTATCATTCAGTATGTCACTGCTGGAATCCAAATCAGGTTTTGTGGTTTCGTCACATTCATTAGAAAAATTCCTGACTCTCATTTTTTCACAGTTTACCCATTCAGGTTCCTTCTTCTCAACATGGTTTTTTGTCCCTTCATGTTTTTTCTTTACATCTTCAGAAGGGACTTCTTTTGAGGATTTATCAGTTACTTTGCCATTATTTTTCTCCAAACAAAAGTTCATTGACTCATTATTGTCAGTTACTGAATCCTGGGATTGCTTCCTCAGGCAAATTTGAGTCTCGTTGTGTATTTTCAAATCTACCCTGGTCGTCCCCTTTTTTCCATCTTCTTGGCTACTTAATGGTATGTCTTGTTCTGCGGAATCATTACACTTCGTTCGTTTTCCTTTTTTTTCCACACTTTGTTTAGCTTCTGCTTCCACAGAATCACTATCCTTCAAACATTTTCCGTTCTTTTTCACACCTTGTTTAGCTTCTGCTTTCACAGAATTTTTATCCCTCATTTGTTTTTCTTTTTTTTTCCACACTTTGTTTAGCTTCCCCTTCAACAGAATCATTATCCTTCATTTGTTTTCCTTTCTTGGCCACATCATCTTCAGGCTTGCCAGTTAAATCTTCTTCTAAAGTTTCTAAAGCAGATCCCCTTTTTGTTGGTCGTCCTCGGACTACAGGGTTCCTGCTCTTTGTATTAACTTTGATCCTCTTCACATCTTCCAATTGAACAGCAAGTGTTTTTCTGTAAAATTAATATTTAGACTTTACGTTTACATTTTTAAATAATTTAAGGTCATCTCATGCAGGAGGGGAAGATGTACTTGTAGGTGAGTAATAATATTTTGTACCTTACGAAATTTATTAATGATAGATGTGATATAAAATTATGTGGTACAATTTGAAATCTATGCATTCCGAGCTGTCTGCTATATTTGACGTGCCTTTTGATAAAATCTGTGTAAATCAAATTTAGCTAATAAAATTTTAAAAGGTGTGTGAATGAAACTTTTATACCAACGGGACGATGTGATTATAATCCTTTGGATTTTGACATAACCCTGTCCACATGAGGCCAAACTCGCGGTTGGAATCCAGACTTTTTGGCAAGAACACTCTGTGCATGTCAGCCCGTACATCATCTCGAATGTTCTTTCGAGGAAATAATACAACGATTTTAGCATTCAACACGTTTGCTGCAGAATGAATCTGCCAGTTGTCACAATGTGCCTTCTCATTTCTAATTCTGAGGATATCTTTCTGGAAAACAGACTGTATTACAGACAGACTGGATAGGTCACCCTGAACATTGGACAGCCCACTGTAGATACAATAGTATTCACCAATGTGTAAACACTTTACTCCGTGTAAGTGGGTTGCCCCTCTCATTAGATATTCATGATCAGTATAATTCTCCATATTTTTTACAGAATCAATGACTATCCTACACCGCATTTCTATATGGTGTGTTTCTACACCATATACTAATCTGCTCAGAGATCTTAGAAAGCAATTGCCATCAGGAAATATCTCAAGTGGTACATATCCATGCTTAAATTTGTCCGGAGTCTTATTGTCCTTTGGCATAAGGCCGACGGATATTCCATCGATATCATCATCTGTCACAAACATTTCTCCCACAAAAAATTCTGGCAGTGTCGGTATGTTTCTTGTTTCCTCCTCTACTACTTTTTTAAGAGCAGCAAATGTTTTGCATGACTGAAACATATTATACAAAGCCTTCCAACGAAATTTCGTGATTGTTCTTCTATCAGAGAATTTACCTTCCTTGTGAACTACTTTACACAAGGAAGGAACATTTTTTATTTCTGGAGGAAGGATGGGGGAAACTCGAACAGTTGAGAAATCAGTTAAATCAACCATATCATTTGCTTTTGGTGTACTGTTCATCATATCATTATGATGAAAATGGGTCAAATCGATCATTTCGTCATTGAATTGTGTACTTTTAAACAAAGATGTCTGCTCTTTAGTACCTTTCTTTGGATTGAGTGCAAATTTATCAATTGAGTCTTCATTGATTCCTCGTTTATTATGCAGGAGCGATTTAGCTCGAGATTTCTTTGCAGTGAACTTAATTTTGCATTTGCCAACAGGATCGTTATTGTTCATTCTTTTCTTTCTCCCTGCGCAGTGTGACGCACCACTAACAGCTACTGGTTTATTTGCACTTTTGTTTGTGCCCAAAGTACTTGAACCAGGGCTGAGTGGTTGAATGCCAGACAACATGCTTACGTTTGAATCACCCTCCTTTTTCTTTGCTTTATTCAATTTTGAATGGGACTTGTGTGGTTCTTCACACTTGGAGGAACCAGTCTCATAATCATCCAGATCATATTTTGGAAATTCAGTATACCAAGGAATCCATTGCACTTCATGTAGCCGCATACGGGTTCTGCTACTAACAGGAGAAGTTAAACCTTTGTCTTTTAAACGAGCTAACGGAAGACATGATTCAAAGTCACTCTCTGATGAAGAAATATCTACGTCTTCGTAGTCGCTTTCACTCAACTGGTCACTCATTTCTTGACCAGACTTACGTTTAGTGATCACCCCATCATGACTCTTGTTGTCACGTGATGTACACATCTTTGGTCCAATCGTTACTGCACGTTTTCTCACATGCCGTCGGCCCTCAGGTGGGACATACTTTTCAGAATTGCCTGTCCACAGAGTGTTTCCTAAAATCGCTAATCCTTTCCCAGTATGCCCCTTGGCAGAAGTGGCCTTATACAAAGAAGCCCACTGAAATGGTTTAACTAATCTATTGTTTCTGCATTCTCCAGGACTACCAAGAAAACATTGTTCACAGAAACAACTAGATGCACGGACCTCTATTAGCCCAGGAGTGCCTGTGTTTCGGACAGAATGGAATCTTTGCGTTCCCCTAATAGCCTGTATATCTAAATCATCAACCCGTTCAATTTGAGACACTTCATAATAATATCTGTGGTAATGACAGCACAATCCTGGTGTGTACCCTCCCAATGTTAGATGTTCTCGACAATAAGTATAAAGTTCCTTGCAGTTATCAAGTTTATATTTTCCTGAACGAACAACTGCATCGATTGTCATAGAGAGTCGTCCAATTGCACCATCAGCTTCGCCCTTGCCATGTGATGCACCAAAGTAATTGCGTAGAACTGGAATTTCCTGCCTGGAGAGTGTTTCAAAGACTTTGCAGGATTTATATTGGGGACCACAATTGTCTGAAAACATTACTATCCTTTTTACTGGGATATCCTGACTTTGGAGATGTTCAATTGCCTTCTCTAGAAACTTATTGACTGCAAACCCATCATGCTTTAAGTCACTTGACAAAATCATTATTTCTTCTTTAACTAAATCATGGCATGATGGTGACTGGCACGGGTAGTATGTTACTATAGGATGCAATGTCGTTTGTGGTCGTGACCATAATGCAGACTGAATCTCGTCTTGTCTATGATGACTATAATTTTGAGCAAAGTCCATTATCATAAGGATATCACCCTCTTGCAAAAGTTTTTTGCATTCATCAAACTGGAATGCCTGCCAGCGAAAGTCAAACAGGTGGACAGATAGTCTATGTATGGAATTTGTAAAACACGTAAGTAATTCGGCCAGTGTACCATTTATCATTAATCTGTCACATTGCTTTCGCTTCTGTTGCTTCTTTTCTGTTCCATTGGTCACAGTTTCTAAGTCTATTTCAACCTTTTCCCACTGGTGCCAAGTTACAACTTTTTGCCAGTCAATTCCAGGATTTACTTGTTCAATGTACTCCTGCAAATTTACAGCCCCACATTTCTGGCAATTACAGTATATGCAATCACGATTATGGTCAGTCAAGACAGTGACGGGACTGCTCACCCCTTCCCAGTGCAGTTGGCGAGATGCAAAACTGGACTGCCTTTCTATTGGACAATATGAGCACAACACATTCTGAGTATTGCTGCGATTTATACCCTTGACTCCAGCTACAATCAGGGCATCCACAAGCAAACTATTATTCAGGCACGGTTGGCACTGGCAATCTTTGAAAGGAATCTTTTTCCTTATCCGAAATTTGCCTTTCAGGCAGCGATATACTGCCGTTTTTGACAATATTCGATCACCTGTCCTCCTTTGTGATAAAACGTACTGCTCATAAGCCACTGCAAGTGGTGATCTAAGGTAATAATAATTTGCATATTTCCTAAATGGTAGCTGCATTGATATCTGATTCGAAGAATAAAAATCAAGAACTTTCCTCTTGTCCTCTTCCGAAATACATCTGTCACTCTTACCTTTAATACTCAGTAATCTATGAAGGGTAGAGTAGTACGTATTCAAAATTTTAGCACTGCTTCGCACGCTTCCTATTTTCTTGAATGCAGCCACCTCTCTATTGAACTGCACAACGTTTCGTTGTGTTTTGTACTTTATTATTTTGCGTAACGATTGTTGAAGCTTAGAAGCACAAAGATTTTCATCACTAGTACTTCTTAAATGTAACAAAGGTCTCATTATACTATTTGTTGTGGGTGATTTAACAGTCCTCTTAAGGCAACGACGCATAACGAAACATCTGTACTTTGGGTTTCTAGGCAATTTGGATTTACAAGTATGAACACCATGAACACGCTGCCTGATTTTTTTCTTATACTCATCAGGAGTGTGAATGGTGGAAAACCCTTCCAAGGAACTCTCGAGAATTTTAGTGGACTGCAATGTACTATCATTTTGGGATGCACTTTTCCGTGCTAGTCTGTAATTTCTTTTCTTTGAGTTGGCCTCTTTCTTTTTCTTTGCCTTTGCCCTGAACCTTTGTTGCCTAAAAGACAATTGATAAAGTAAAATATACCTTATATTTTTTAGAAAAAGATCATCTTAATTTATATCATATTGTATCCCTAGGTGACGTCATATATCAAGGACACGATTCTTTTGAAGCAAAATTTATGGAAGGTAGACATGCATACAAGTTTAGTACAGTAAGTATCTAAACTAGTGAAAGAAACTGATCAATTACCTCAGCCTGCCCTGCTCTCTTATCTTTGCCAGTTTGTCAGGATCCATGGTTGAAGTTACGTTTTTTCTTCTACTACAGATACATAATAAAATTATTTTAATATACCCCCATGAGTAATTAACATAAATTAAAGAAAAAAATACTGATAACAGGTTGATTTATTTGAGAAATGTACATTTTTGGAATCAACTGCCTTGTATCTTTCGAAACTGAGATACCTCAAGGTTTGCAGATTTTTTTCTTTCTGGTTTTGCCTAAAGCGCCTGCCTCGCATAGCACAAATGATTTTGGTTCTGGCCTCCTTGCCCTTAACATTCTCTAAGTCACGTTCAGTGTAGATGGCATTGTTATTTACCATTGGCGGTACATATGAACCTCGATCCTTGCCTGATTTATAGAAAAATCACATAAATTCGAATGATTTCCAGGTTTATACACATAAATAATTGAAAAGGATAGAAATCTGCAAATATCATTTGCATGAATTCAAAACATTCGTTATAATCATATAGTAGTTTGTATAAAAGTTTACCCCACTTACCAAGTGTGCACTTTTTTAACTTTTTTGTATTCTTGAAGGATTCATTTGTACAATCCTCTTTCAACGTTAAAATTGGAGGAACACCATTATCATAATCGATGTGAAAGAGAGAACTGTCAATAAAAGATAAAATAAAAAATATAAAAACAATCAGTACTTAAGTACAGTAAATCAGCTAAATAAATCGGTTAGATCAGGCTTGAAATTGCAGAATACAGCGTAGCGTGGAGCAATAAAACTGATAGCTGGGATTTCCAACTCCATATATTCCATTTCAGAAGCAAAGCTGTACTGCGTTAAGTGTTCGTATAGGTTTTGTGATCAGTATTCCTACTTCAATCACAGTACCCAAGGATGTGAAATTGATGTTATCAATTGTGAAAGAAATTTCGAAAATTATTTTTACCTGTTGGAGAAAAAGTCTTCGAAGTCACTCCGTACAAGTCTGACTTCGAAATAATTGTTGTCTCCTTGTGGAACATCTGATGGCAGAGGGGCATGTTCCAAATTGTTCAATTGGTCACGATGCGTAAGTAATGTTTTATTATAAGAACTTATTCCTTCTTGCTTCTGCGAGTATTCAGATCTTTCTCTATCATTTGAAACAGTGTCATCATCAGAATAACGTTGTGGTATTGGAACATCGGAGGATGAACTACGATATTTCTCTTGCTGTTGAAATCTGTGGCCAGGTCTATCTTTGGATTGCTTAATTCTTGTACTATAATATTTGGTTGCTGATGAATCATCATGATACGAAGAAGCCTCACGCCTTCTTTCTTCGTGCCTTTTTCTGTAGTCAGGCTTATGTCTGTCTGTTGACACTGTGTGTATGTCACTATATTTTGGCTGTTGTTGTTCATCTAATGATGAATAATCATTTGATTCAGTGTGATATTCCTCAACAAGCCTTGACTTACTGCGGCCCTTACATCTCTCGGTATTCCTTCCCTTTTCTTTATTTACTTTTCTCCCTGACTTTGACTCAATACGATATTCCTTTCTTTTTCGATGCCTCCAAAAATTAGGTTCTGGTTCTTTATTTCCAATTCTGTTAAACTTTGACTCCTTTGCTTTTCAGGATGATGGAAAATACTGTTCTGGTGATGTAGAAAGTGATCCATCTGAATCACAGTCAGATGTATCCTTGTCAGGCCTTGTGTTAGTACTCTGTTTACACCTTCTTTTTTCTATATTCATTCTTCTGTCTGATTTTGACCCATCACGATATATTTTTCTTTTTCGGAGACTTTGAAAATCCTGTTCTGGTGATCTAGAAGGTGATCTATCCGTTTCAGATTCAGAATCATCATATGAATCACTGCAATATTTCTCAACAGGCCTTCTTTTACTGCGATGCTTACACCTATCAGCAATACATTTCTTTTCCTCTTTTATTTTTCTCTCTGAATTTGAATCATCACGATATCCCTTTGCTTTTTTGGGCCTTTGAAATTCCCGATCTGGTGATGTAGAAAGTGATCTGTCCGTGGACACATCGGAATCATCATAAGAATCAGTGTAAAGTTTGTCAACATACCTTGTTTTAGTGTGGTGTTTATATCTTTCATTAGTCAATTTCTTTTCTGTATTCCTCCTTTTCAATGACTTTGAGGCATCCTTTCTTTTTCGGTACCTTGGAAAATCATTTTCTATTGATTTTGAAACTGAGCTATCACTGTCAGTCGATTGATATCTTTTCTTGGATCCCCTTTTCCCCACCTTGACATTTTTGCACTTTCTGTAATATTTTTTGTTGTCTGATTCTTCCCAAGTAGAAGTTTCACTCACACTAGATGGTTGTTTAGATGTTTTTCCCATATTTACATAACACAAGTTCCAATTTATACTAATTAGCTACTATCATATATATAAGCATATATCCACATAAATATAAGTCATCCTCAAAAGCTTTTTTCATCTTAAGAATTTTGTACTAGGGTTCCTTTGAAAGCCTTGGAGCTGTACACATAGTAAAATGGAGTTTCCCATTCCTTCCAGATTTTCCCGCCAGATCTGGCGTCCCTGTCATTTAAATGGTGATTTATATTTGAGATACATGGTGAATAGGTATTTGAAATATTTGCATACATACATGTGGCATTACTTGGCATATTAAATCCATCATGACATTAAATTGCAATGAAACATTGAGAATGATATTAATTAGGAAATTTTGATGAAAACAATACATTTTTTGAAAGAAAATAAATTTATATAGGTTCATCATGGATAGAGGTCACAAATATGTATACATGTTAAACTAGTTCTAAATTAACTTTAGCCATATATATCTTCGGGCACATCATCAGATTTATCATGAAAAGTGATTTTGGAGGCACTAAAGCACTGAAGGACATCATTAAATTTAAGTATGTTAGTAAACTAGTTGTAGAATACAAAACTGACAAGCCAGATACTGACCCAATTCTGACATCTTGCTTCACCATAAATTTAGCACTAGTCATGCACATTGCTGGAACATTAATTACCAGAAACTCTATAATAGATTTCATATCGTGACAAATTTTATTGATTAGTTACTACAAATATTCAGGGAAAATGCCCACCAAATTTATATTAATTATATAAGACAAGAGGACATTAATCTACATTGAAAATAGGAAAATAAAGGACAGAATGTTATGAAAAAGATGTGACCTGTACTTTTGATGTTTCTGGGTTATTTATTTCCTACCATAAAATAACATTTTTATATAAACGTCCTATTCGTGTTCAGTTGACTGATACCTTAATTAAGACAATACACGATTGAAGATCATCAATCAATATTGCTGGTTAATAGTGAACAAGGAACCGTAAGTATTTATATATGTATCAACTCGTATTCATAATGTTATCTTAATGCTCTATCCCCTAGACAGACCTACACCCAACTGATCAAAACGTGTGTAATTAGCATATTCATAATGCTTATCGTATCACACTATCCTTCCCATTCCTTTCCATTTGGTCCTGTTCCGTAGTGTTAAGCTGTCTTTGTTGCATTAATTAACACAATGAAACATTTGACACCAAAACAGAATTCATGGAATGGGAAGGATAATTTGCCAAGGTGCAACAGGGTGTTTACCATTAGAGAAGCAACGCAAGGGAGGTAGCTCTAGGTTGTATGTGTACCTCAGGACTCAAGATATAAACATAAATGCTTGTAAAAACAGAACCTCACCTGTTTGGTATATATAGATCTAGCACTTCCTCGAATGCTTCAGCCTTCTACAATGGAGGTTTTTCCAAATTATTTTCTGTTTACCTAATTCGCCTAATTAGGCAAGAAAAGGTGAATTAGGCAAATTAGGTGAATTAGGTAAGAAACTTGGGTAAATTAGGGAAATTAGGTGAACAGAAAATAATTTGGAAAAACCCCCATTGTCTTGACATGAGTATGTATACAAATATTGTGAGCTAATTGACGAATAAAGCACTTATAAATACATAATAAAATTACAAGTTTTATTCAGAAGTTCTAGTGCGTTTACTGGAGATTATGATAATTTGAATATCGTTACGCATTTATTTCAAAGTGTGAAGAACGTAAGACACTATATTTATTGATAAAAAAAGAGTTCTTTATTCTTTACAAAAGTTAATAAATGAATAAATAACATGGTCACAAACTTTATGAGATAGATCATATAGCGATGAGACCCAAAAGTGTACTCTCGTTATATTTTTAAAATGTTATGAATTCATGTAAGCTAGTTCACAGGAATGTTAAAACCTCTTAAAATAACAAATGGTAAAGAAATGAAAACGATTTTCAAAACATTAATAAATTTGGCACGATTGGCGAACACCTTCGAACAGTTGACCTTTTATTGCCCAGGCAGCTGTGAGACGACTGATCAGTCTCAATATTCCTCAAGACTACTTTCCAGCTGAGCAGAAAACACAAGAACATCCAAGTTGATTTGATGAAGAGCAGGCCAACAATGCCGAAATGGTCACATAATTATGGTCTTGCTAAACACAAGCAAAGAAAACAATCATTTTCATGGGTATGAGGAAGACGAATTGGATGGGATCATCAAAAACATGTCCTGTTTGTCAATTAACTTTATGAAATCGTTATCCTGATATTCTCCATCGTAAGCCCAGCTAATATAATTATCTAAAAATGTTCATTATCCAAGTACTCGGCAATCCTATCCAATTCGTCTTCCTCATCCCAATCCTGATATTCCCCATCACACTTTAAATCATCATAAGCCCTAACATAATGACTTTTCTCCATCACAACAAACCGATCCAGCCTGCATGCGTTGGGAAAGAATTCCCTGTCGTTATCTTTCCGAAGCTTTAGGGCTTCGGCTGCGTATTCATCCTTTAGTTGTTTGCTCAGTGACGGCCATTCTCTGTCTGCAACGAATCTTCCATTCTCAGGCCCTAACCTTGCATCCATATCCAAGTAAAAAAGCCAGAAACTATTCACTTTCTTGGGAAGCTTTGCAGGTTTCTTGAATCTAAGAATCTCAAACGACAGCAATTTCTTCATCTCTGTCTCCCTCTCATTTAACTTCTTCACCTCCTTAATTTTTCCTCCTGCAATATTAGTGGAAAAAAAACAGTTTTAGAAATAATATAACATTGGTGTATCTTTGCCTTTTTTACGAATATGAGAAATATTACATCCCAACATTTGAGTGCAAAAGTGAATTGTAAATTTATCGAGATATCACTAATGAATGTCCAGAGTTAAATATGTAAAGTCTTAGAGCCAGCCATGAAGAGTTATCGTTATGACGCATTATGGTTATGAAGTGTCCTTTTGTAACCATGACTTACTAACATGCTATCCCAGCTTGCAATTTTACATCAGTGAAGTCAGTGCTAATGAATTAGTGTTATCTTTATAGTTATCGTTATGTTGTATTATAGTTATGAACCAGGACTAACACGCATACCAACATGAGTCACATTACTGCGAATACAGTTGACTGGTTATTAAAGGGTATTTTTACCTGACATTTGTTGCTGTGCAGGCTGTTCAGAATAACATTTCCACACTGTGTCTTCCTCTGGAATTTTAGTCTGAAATCAAATATAATTATTAGTACATCATACTTGTATCGTTACCCACTGAATCATATCGTATAAATTTTATTTAGACAAGAGTCGAGATGCCTGCTCATACAGGCACAATCATGTAAGATACATGCATGATAGATGTAAGTCATGGCGATCTTGTTTGCAAAAAATACATAATCATGATAAGCAACTCGAGGTCAAGTTTATCCGCCATATATTCAGAATCCAGCAGACTTACCTCCTCCTTTTTGCCACATTTTCCCGTTCCTACTAATTGCCAATATCTCTTAATTTCATCCCATTCCTTTCGCTGTTTACGTTTGTACGCTTCAAAAGCCATCTTGCCGGCTATCAGAATTAGTAATGACCTGGAGAAGACCTATGAAGGAGAAAGAAAAAATATAGACATAAAATACAAAATTAAAAAATATTTGTGTTACTTTGCTCGTTCATTTTAACGTTGTTATTATAACCATGTTGGAGAAGGCGCCTCAGGTACATGTATGTACCAACAACCAGCCACCGACTAGCTATAGTACACAATGAACCATTCTTGACCACGTCAGTCTTTTATAATGATTCAAATAGTTATATTCCAGTATCTGGTTCCTAAATTGGGTTTTATTGACAGTGAGGTGTCATACATGTCGTAATTTGTAGAATACGTCTTATCTTGACAAAAACAACACCATAAGATGTCTTATTTTCTACACTTCAAATGAACACAACTGCATGATTAAAAAAAGAGAAATTTTGCATGCCAAAATTGTATGAATATTTGTTTATCCATCTTTGTAAAATAAGTATTGTACAAAAATAGACAATTTGTCCTATTTTAGTAATCTTAAAATTTCTTTTAATCTCTTTGACATAAAATAATGAAAAACAGTCAGGGCAACTGCAAAAACCTTTTCTTTATTCAATCTATTTACACAGTCTAAAGTTACCATCCACATGCGTCATGTTACTTAAAGAAAAAGATTGCATGTTACACATTTATACTTTATGACAATCCTGCACATTATTGTCGTTGTTTAATAAATTTTAAATTAGTGTAATTCCATAAAGTGAGCTTGACATATTCAATCTTGCAAGGTACATCGCAACACCATGAAAGCCCACTGTTTTTGGTTACAGATGACTAAATGCCTGCAATTTTCCCTTTCAGACAAATCCACAAGATTATGTATTCACAAATTTCAACAATGGATACATGGCATCTAGTACCTAATGATGAAAAGAATGGATATTTTTCTATACTTAACTGTTAAACTCGTACGACCAAGTTCCTGGTTTTCTTCTTGTGATGCCGACTGTTACAAGTGCTCTAACTATTTATCGATTATTCAGATTATTTATCCCTGCCATTCAACTTGTATTCACAAGTTGAATGGCAGGGACAAATAATCCGAATTCATGTTCTTGCAACTCTCAAATTAATAAAAGCGTTATGAACCAAAAGACGATGGCTTTAATTGCAGAAAATTTCAGATGACGTGAGAACTGGATTATTCATCCCTGCCGTTCAACTTGTGAATTGATGTAACATCAATTGGCTGGCATGTAAACAGGCCATCACGATTATTTATGATCACTGCCATCAATTGGTCACCCATCAGAAACTGGACCAATTGCAGCAGTTTTCGGGTGTGCATTTTTGTTATCAGTCCAGCAGACGCAGAAAATTATTGGCATGCATTTGATACGTTGTAACAGGCCCAAATTCATGCCCAAATTCACCACAAAACTGGCCGGAATGAATTCTGGCCTGGTACAACATCACATAATATGTATCTTCGATGCTATCTAAGAGGTAAGTACAATCGCAGATCGGTTGACAATATATCTTACTGTTGATGTACAATTGTTGAATCAATCTATAGCTATTTTTCCAAGTCTACTCCTGATAAAATAAAGTTCTATTTCTTGTCAATAACTAACCCTCCATCTTGGAACATTTGCTTCCGGTCACGTGACCTTGGGAAATTTCCGCGAAGCGGCCATTTTGTGGAAAAAGTTACCAACTTGTATCCAGCGTGATTTACTGGTTTGTTTTTAAACTATTCATGATTTCTACTATGTTTCTCAATGTGTCAGTCATGTAGACATCATGTCAAAGTTCCATAAAAACACAAAATTTATTTGAATCTTGTAGGACTTCATAATGGTTCCAATGCCAGAACCCGTAATCGGTATGTGTATGTGGTTATTCTATGTTTTCAAGATTATCTGAAATTTAAGAAGTGATTTTTTACATGATAATGTCACTCACAGCATGAAATCACACATTCTGAATGAACATGAAAAAGCCCATGATGTGCGATAAGGAAGTCTTTCCTAGGCAAATCAAAACAAGGTAACGGTAGATCTAAGCAGAGAATCAAAAGAATCTGCTCTCAAAGTTAAAACCACTGAATGGGCAACTTATATAAATTTGAAAAATTGAGGTATGCGCATATGGGCCATTGGCTGCTTGGCCTTGGGATTTTCTGCCCAGTATGACATGATCCTCGGCCTTGGGACTTTCCATTGAAAATAATGTTATTTTTCCAGTATAAAAGTTTGTAGTTGTTATCAGTTTATAGCCCGTATTGAGAAGCTTATCTTACTGCACTATCCATCCCCCGTTGCGTCGTTGCTCTGTTAATGGTAAACGCCTCACAACTCCTGTTGCATCCTTAATGGACTATTCTGATTTGGTGCCATAAATTTCATTGTGTTAATGCAACAAAGACAGCTTAACACTATGGAATAGGACCAAATTGGTACTTAAGATAAGCATTATGAAGGAATATTTATGCTAATTGTGTCGAATGAGTGTGGGATAGAGCGTAAAGATAACGTTATGAATACAGGCTGTAATTTTTATGTACTTATATTGATTCGGGTAATTACTGTTATTTGGTGTTAGAGTCTTGTCACAGTATAAATAGGATGTGAATTTTTGCATTTTCAAGAAATTCAGACCACGGTATTAAATTTCCTGAAAATGTTATCAATTTTGTCCCTGTCTAATTCATTATGGTTTCAGGATTTGAATATGAGAAAAAAAAAACACAACTAGATATAACTAAATCTCAACAATTTTGGTATAATCAGAAAGAACTTTGCACACTTAAAGACCTTTGAAATGAATTTTATGGATTGGTTACTAAAATAATTTGGGAAACTACCTGCTAAACTTCATGTAACACACTAGGACATTTCAGTAACACTGTTGTGCATCATGAGGTAACTAGCAAACACCCGGTCTGGAAGAACCCACATCACACGCATGTCCAACTCTAACGATATCAAACATGTTATGGTTCAGTCATCTTAAATAGATTTTTCTACATTTTAAAATCAGAAAATCATGATGCATTACATGCATGGAAAAGGACTAGGTGTGAAAATTGGAGGTGTGATCATTTTCCAAATTCGGGGATATTCCTCAAATTTGGAATTATACCTTGCTGAATGCCAATATTTTTATCTGTTTGGTTAATTATTTTTGTTTGTTGTCCAGATGGTACTAAACTATGGATCGCTACATGTACGGTGAATACGAAAGTGATTTGGATGCATTAATCTTTACAACTAAACACGATGTAGTGAGACTTCAGGCCAAACTTCACGTTTTGAATCATATATTGAAGGAAGTGCAAGACGAGTGTGATTTGCTAGCAGCATATATGATTTACCTACAGTCAGATCCTTCTGAAGAAAACAAGTTAAAGGAAAAGGAACTAACCAAAGAACTTATTGAAAAGTGGCCAAGGCGTTGTTGGCTGACAGATAGCCATAGTAAAGCAACAATAGAGCTAGAGGAAGCACAGAAAACGCTCACAATTTTAATTCTACAAAAGGCTCACTTCGAAACCGTACATAAAATATAAATCACGTTTTCTCACTATGGGTAAGAGACAGAACAGAGAACAAAGTGATTCAAGTGAAGCTTCTGGTGATGACGAATCTTATCAATCAGATTACCGTAGTCAAAAACGAAAAAAAAGGCGAAGGAGAGATGGAAGAGGGCAGAGATCAAGATCAACTTCACCTGAATATAATAATTATGACAACGAGTGGGATTATGGATCGAGGTCCAGAAGAAAGAGTGGGGAACACACAAGGTCTGATGGTAGGACTCGTAATACCAGTAAAATTAATGCTAAACGTGACAGCGATACACCAAATGATAGTGACTCTTCATTCACCGATGAAACACAGGCAAAATTTCGTCGGAATCGTAAAATTTTGAAGAGAAGAAAAAAATCTTCTAGAACAAGGCAAAGAAGCAATCGTAATTCATCGTCAGATGATGATCGAGACAAACAAAAGGTTGTCAAGTCAAGGTCTAGACCAGAGTCTAGTCAGAAAGGAAGACGATTTTCCAAAGATAGAAAGCAGGATTCAAGTCATAGGAGAACAGAGCAAAGAAGTGATTGTTATTCAATGTCAGATGATGATCGAGAGAG
Source organism: Haplosyllis anthogorgicola (assembly GCA_038406195.1). Lineage (NCBI taxonomy): Eukaryota > Metazoa > Annelida > Polychaeta > Phyllodocida > Syllidae > Haplosyllis > Haplosyllis anthogorgicola. Next base: position 28,237 of record JBCAUI010504594.1, on the reverse strand, counting down.
ACAGAAGGTCAAGTCAAGGGTTAGGCCAGAGTCTAGTCAGAAAGGAAGACATATTTCCAAAGAAAGAAAGGAGGATTCTAGTCATAGGAGAACAGAGCAAAGAAGTGGTCGTTATTCACCGTCAGATGATGATCGAGAGAGACAAAAGGTCAAGTCAAGGGTTAGGACAGAGTCAAGTCAGAAAGGAGGACGAATTTCCAAAGATAGAAAAGAGTTAAAGAAACGTTCTGATTACCCAAACCATCTTGAGAAACACTGTGAAGTAAACAAGAGAAATAAAAATGTGAGCCAGAAAAGGAAGGAAAATAATGATTTGTCTCCCAAAGCAAATCGGGGTAAATCACGCAAATCTCAATCAAACAAGAAAAGGCCCCGAAGTTCCTCAAGGGAAAAGTCTGATGCTGACTTTCGTGATGGTTCTTCTTCTACTATGTCTGAAAACCAGGAAACAGGTGAAGATGACTTTTCTAGTTCTCAATTATCTGATAAGGATGATACTGTTTCCGAACATAGTGCGAATTCCACAAGCCAGAAATCATCAGGGGAGGAATCTGGGACATCACGATATTCAGAAAAAGCAAGTCTGAATACCAGTGTGTATTCATCTTCACCTGATCACGAAGCTTCTATTCACAGTGGAAATGATGATCAATTGGATGATGATGCTAGAAAGAAAGGATGGGATTTGCAAAGTGATAGAAAAGAAAAATTTAAATTGGTAGAAAGAAATGACTGTGCTTCAAAATCAAGTAAGGAATACAAACCTGATGGAAGAAAGAAAACAGAACAGAAAGATGTTAGTTCTAGTCAGAAGCCAAAACACAGGTCAACTAAGGACATCGATCCTAATCGAAGAAAAGAAACACCTCAGACAGAAGATGTTAGTCAGAAGCCAAAACAGAAGTCCACTAAGGGCATCAATCCTGATCAAAGAAAAGAAACACCTCAGAAAGATGTTAGTCAGAAGCCAAAAAAGAAGTCAACTAAGGACATCATTTCTGATCGAAGAAAAGAAACACCTCAGAAAGTTGTTAGTCAGAAGCCAAAAAAGAAGTCAACTGAGGACATCGTTTCTGATCGAAGAAAAGAAACACCTCAGAAAAATGTTGTTAGTTCTAGTCAGAAGCCAAAACTTGTGTCAACTAAGGACATCGATCGTGGTCGAAGAAAAGAAACACCTCAGAAAAATGTTGTTAGTTCTAGTCAGAAGCCAAAACACAGGTCAACTGGCACAAGAAAAGAAACTCATCAGGAAAGCAAAAGCCCCACATACAGCTCGAGTCATGGAACCAAACATGATGGACCCAAACAGACCCAACTAAAAAACATTGTTAGTGATGGCAAAAGACCCAGAGACAAGCCAAGTGGTGGAGGAAAACATGGTGGAGGCAAGGAAACACATCCGAATGACACTGTTAGTGACATTGTTCAAAACAAAACAGTAAAGTCAAATCGTGAACCCAAACTTGAAGGAAAAAATGATAAACGTAAGAAAGAATCAAAAATGGAGACATCACGAGAAGTTACTGAAGGAGAAGACATTTTAAACGTGGATGGCTCCACTGTATATGGTGGTGAATCAGATGCAGTGTCGTTTCAGGGGTTTTCTGCTCTGAATAACGATCCAGATGAGAACACTGAAATCAATTTGGTTGAGACTGAGTTTGCGGAACCTGAAACTAGCCTAATCCTGAGTGTATGTCCATACTGTGACGTTGCCTTTCAGGAAAAGCAGCTGTTAAAGGACCACATTGACGAGCTGCATTTGAAATCCTTAGAACGGCAACCTTCATTTGCATGCCACCTGTGCACTTTTGTTTGTGATGAAGTAAAAAAATTCGCAGAACACTTTACAGGGGAGCACCAAAGTGCTCAGAAAACACAAGGAGAATGTCCTCCACATCCCATTACAGATGATTTTGGCAAGGATGGAAAAACGTGGGCAGCTTTCAAAAAATATCTTGTTTCCCACAAGATGGCAGAAGTAGAGACACCAGGCAATGGTTATTGTTTTTCATCTGCCCTATTAGTGGCTCTAGCTGAACAAGGAATCAACAAAAACTACTACAACCTCAGCATAGAAATCATAAATGAAATCAGCTTATACCATACAATGAACTTTGTAAATGCGCAGGACAAAAGTGTTTCGCGCAATGACCTGATTACTGCTAGTGCTGCTTTCTTTGAAAATGGTGATTATACAAATCAGCACGTGGATATTTGCATTGGCAGTGCAGCAAACGCGCTGGGAATTAATTTGTACATATTCCAAAAGAAAGGAAACAAAGTTGAACTTCTGCGTTTTAGGTGCGATAGATTCACATCAAGAGTATCAGTTTGTCTCTTGTACTATAACAATTATCAATCATGCAAGAAAGGGACGGACAGCCACTATAATGCCCTTGTAAACAAGGACTTTTTACAGAGGAATCTCCAGTCTATAAAATCCCGAATGATCACTACAGATCCAGTACAGGGCAACGAACAACTTCAACGCGACTTAGCATTAGCTCAACGCCTCTCACGGGAAGAGAGCACTGCTGCAAATGGTACTAGTAGAAGACTCAGAAGCAGACCCAATGAAGAAAGAAGGTAAATTATAATCTTATAACGTTATGGTAAATTTCAAGTTAATGTGGGAGGGTTCTATTTATAAACAGTTGCTGCAAGTTGTATTTTAATCTGAATGTAAATTAATAGATGGTAATAACAATAAATTTGCATATCTTGTCACTTTATTTAGCAGCAAATTTGTAGGTGTATGCCATTCTTGGCGGTTTTTGCCCGCAAAAGTGAATAAAACGGATTCAATCACATTTTTTGCCAGGTGTGCGATAAAATTAGTTTTCTGTCCTATTAATGAATAATATGCCCGATACCTCATAACAACTGTTAATCCATCATAGGCATGAAGTGTTATGATTAAGTTACTTCTAGCCCTTTACCTGAAAAGTGTGATCACTTTTGTCCATGTATAAAGCATCATGATTTTGGGATTTGAATACTGAAAAAAGTTGTTAAATATAACTGAACCCTAGCATATTTGGTATCATTAGAAAGATTTTTACACATTTCAACTTTTCAAGTAGTTTTTATCAATTGGTTTCTAAAATAATTTGCAGAAACTACCTACCAAAGTTCTAGAGTAACGTAGGACATTTTATGTAACACTCGTAATGCCATAACTATTTTTTAATTATGTAGTTTTCCTAAACTAAATTACAATTTTTTTTTATAAAAGTTATTTCAAAAGATGAAATATGTTGAAATCTTTCTAATGATATCAAATATTTTGGGATTCTTTTTTTTTTAACATCTCTTCATATTATTTTTAAATTCCAAAAATCATGATGCTTGCTTGCCTTTAATAGGTCATAAGGTAATTTTCCTCAACCCATTTGTATATTTTAAAAAAAAAAGTTATGCCAAAAGATGAAACATGTAAAAACCTTTATAATGAAACCAAATATGTTGGGGTTCATTTGTAATTTAATATTATTTTTCAATATTTTCATCTCCCAAAAATCATGATGCATTATGTGCATTATATTGATCACACTTTTCAGGAAAAAGGCTTCTAATTTGTTTATGGTCTTTTCTTCTAGTATTGGTGACATGCTTGGATCGACCTTTGGATCCAGTGGAGATGAATCTGTGGATTTAAACTTTGCTGAAGTGAGATTGTTACGTTCTGATTTCGAGGAGTTCTTCTGTTCCTGGTAATTTTTTATTTATGATTTAAATTAAACCCTAGCTAAATGGTGCAGAAGATAAAGAAATGAAACTATGTATGCTAGATTTTTATGTGTTATAAAATTTTCATTTCAGTTTTCTGTTTGAGGTAGATTACGACAATGGGGTTCCTCCCATTTTAATGTTGGATGCTGAAAAGGTCGAAACTGTCTTCAAGAAAACCACTTCCACTTCCAAGAAAACCACTGCAACTTCGAGTACAGTAAAGAATATGAAGAAGCCGTACACCACGGGTAAGTGTAAGTTACTTATACAGAACATCTTCATAAATTGAACGGTCACAAATTAGTGGGCGTGCAGCAATTAAAATTTTGTGCTAAGTGACCCAAAAACTTCCATTGACCAGTGATGGGAAAATGCTCCTCAACGAGCATCGCACCCTTGATGGCCATACCATTTAGTTCATGAAGACGCGCTGATAGTCAGTGATGTTTTAAATTTAAGCATCCAATGCGCACATACATGACCATGTACTGAATGAAGATTAACAACTGGAGGTGCATAATTTAAACAAGTTTGCTAAATTCTAAATTTATATTACTATGTTAAATATATACGCACAAATTTTATATCATTTTCTACAGCAGATTTGTTTCATTTATGTAGTTATTCTTTGAATCAGGAAAAGCTCGCGGTTCATACGTGGTGTCATTGACAAGCAAAAACGCAAAGTACACGGAAGTTGACCTAAAGTGTGCCAAGGGGAAAGAAATCAGAAACAAAGTGCTTTCTGCTCTACGTGCAAGACGTTTTAGGTTGAATAAGAAGATGGCAATGCAGAAAAAAATGTAATTATTTCCATATTATTGGCCACAGTACTACATATATAATTTCTGAGGTGCAAAGCCACAACAGTAACATTTTCATTGTTAACATTAAATACCATAAGGCTTATTTTTTTTAATTGTTTGGATTACATAAATTCCCGCTGCACTTTGAAATCGGGACTTCAAAAAAACAACAACAAAAAAAAGAAAACTTAATTGGCAGTTGAAACATCTTGTATACTGCAAAATATTGCTGCATCAGATGCAAAATTTGATTGAAAGTCAAACACACAAATCAAAATTTTATTTATATTTACGAATTATTTGGCTTTTTAGGGGCAAAATTATTTTTCTGATCGCCGCACTTTGAAAATCCTGTGATCCAAATGCTTAAAAAAGAAAAGCCTAATGATTAAATGTAAATTTACTTTTATTATGTGTGAGTAGTAGAACCATAATGCATTGAAAAATGTATCCAGATAAATTTAAAATGATAAGAGAGCGGGACAAGCAGAGAGGGTGGAATTCTGGGGAAAGCCGAGGAAATAATTTTCTTTTTTTGTGCTTAGCTTGCTTGTTAACTAACCAGGCATATTTACCTTCCTTTTTATGTAGTCTGCCAGAAGACGAAAGTAAACCAGAAAATGAAGATAAGAAAGAAGCTAGAAGTAAACCCCAGAGGTAATTACAGATGTGTGTATATATGTTTTATTTGTTAAGAAAAGTGTATTTTTTCTAATAGGCAGGAGGAAAGGGTTAGGAAACGCAAAGAAGCCAACTCTAAGAAAAGAGATTACAGACTACAAATAAAAAGTAGACAAAAGTAGTACTACATTGCAGTCAACTACACATTTCGAAAGTTCTTTGGAAGGGTGCACTTTGGCATTCCTCAAAGAGCTTATGAAAAACATCAGGCAACGTGTTCATGGTATTTGTACAGTTTGGTAAAGCAAAATTGTCTAGAATGCCCTGTTATAGACATTTATTTCTTTGACATGTAGTGAAAAGGGCAGTTTATTCATCTAGAACACGCAGTATAATGAAACAATTGTTATGTAATGTTGAATTGAGTTCTCAAATTCATTACGCTACTAGGAAAAGGAAACAAAGGGAACCAAACAAGTTTGCGAAAGGGAATAACAAAACAAAGCGCCCATTGTGACATCTGGCAGGCTCATTCTGCCACAAATATGTTGAACTGTAAACTAGTTCCAAGTTTGTGCTATTTCCCGTAAAGAACATTCGAGATAATGTCAGGGCCGACGACAACAAAATATTTTTCCCCAAAAGTCTGAAAGTTTTTTTCATCAGTAGCAACCATATATTGTCCCATTGGTGAAAACTAAACACCAAACTATATACTAAATATTCAGATAAAGTAAATTTATATTATTTTTACCAGAACAATAACGTTTATAAGAAGTCTAAAATGAAAATAATTTCCAGTTATTTTGTTTTATTTTTATTGCACAGAAAGAGCAGTTCAATTCCATTGGAATCTGTGAATGGAGAGAAAGTGAAACAAAAACCAGGAGATACTAGTAGGAAAAGAAGATCTGCTTTGGAAAGTTTAGAAATGGATTTGGGGATAAAGGATCAACAGTTGGATTCACAGAAATCCAAACGCAGGAAAGGTAACGATACAGATAATGTAGTGGAGGAACTGGTTTTACCCAAAAACGCAAATGAAAAACTGAAAAAGAAAGTGGGAAGACCAAAAAAGGAAAAGTTGGCAATTTCGGAAGAGACCAATTCTTTACGGCCCCGTAGAAGTTGCAGGGATAAGATCGTGAAAGTGTCTCTAACTTGCATAGACTCAAATTCAAAAAAAGAGAGTGGAAAAAAAGGGAAGGCAAAAAAAAATGGTAAAGGGAAGAGCCCTAAACAAGACAATGATGAGGTAACGATAGAGGAAGGAACTGGAAATGCATCATCTAAAGCTTCTTCAGAGAAGGGTGGTTCTTCTGCTCAAGTTGAAGACAATGTGGAAGGAACAGAAGTTGGTAAAGGGAGTGAAACATGTCCATCAGGAGAAGTTCATCTTGATGCACCACAGAATGGATTAATGCAGGTGTCCATGGTCGGAGATAACGAATCAGATAAAGTAGAAGAAGAAGGGAACGGAAATGCAGAATCAATAGGGATTGAAGCTGTTGTGTCCCATAATGGGCATGAAACAAATGACCGTCTACTAGATGTGAAAGATAAGCTATTACAAGGAGTAGAGTCAGGGGAGATTAAGCTGGATGGGTCATGGAAAGGCTGTGTCACCGCTCCCTCGAGGGGTGACATGCCGTCCCCCTTTAAGGAAGATGGTCAGACAACATGGACCCCGAGAAACAAGAGTTCTGGCTTCCAGTTTGGACAGCCGGTTCAGAGAGATTTCGACTCTGACCGAATACCCCTCTTTTCTCTGTCCTTTATCCACCCCACAAAGAGGGCAATCATTGACACTTCTCCGAAAGGACAAAGCTGTAAACCAGATCCAAAGGTGTTAGACAATGTGGCTGACAGAAGAAGTGGTCAAGATGTGGATGATAAAGATTCAGAATCTCAGGAATCAGTTGATGATAATTTTTATGTGCCATGGATGGTGTCGCCAGCACGAAGTGCTAAAAAAAAAGCAGAAGTGGCACAGGATGGTGATGACAGAACAAGCAGCAGAGATGATGTGAAAGATAGCGAATCAGGCCAAGTCGAATCAGATAATAGAATTGATGGGTTTCAGGCACTAAACGGTCAAGCAGTTACTGAAGTGTCACTTGACAGAAGTGGCAGAGAAGAACCTATAGATAATGAAACAGAACCAGTCGAAATAATTGATGATGATGTTGATGTGGCCGGGAATGGGTCTGACACAAACAGCGCTCTGCACGATATAAAAGATAATGTAGCAGAAGTACAAAGTGAAGGTGTCCAAAAGTTTGAATTAGGGGAGAAAATTCCTGAATTGTCACATAATGGGTCAGTAATGAATCCAACTGTGTCAACAAAAGAGTCAAACAAACGGATCAGTGTTTTGAAAAGTAACGAATCCTCACAAGATGTGTGCAAAAATCTGACCCAGAAAATTACATTGATAGAGCTGCCATCCTCCAAGAAAGAAAAAGGGAAATCTGAGGCAAGTATCAGTGACTTTCATGCTGAAGGAGACGCAGGCAATGATCAGGATTTGATTGACATGCCAGAAAAGCCTGAGAATGAATGTTGTACTCCAAATCAGACGGAATTGCCACTAGATATTGAGAAGACTCATGCCAAACCAAAACATAGATGGGTTAACAAGCTAAAATTAGCAGCATCAGAAGCCTGTCAAACCCAGGACACTAAAATGTTCGTTGATGATAGCTCCAATAGTGATTGGAGTGAAGAAAATCTTAGATTACGTATAGACAACATCATATCTCGTATGTGTAGTCCACAACAGAAGGAACCAGATGCTGCTCATGAAGGAAGTCCGAAGATACCTGTTCAAGTATCACCTGGCCGAATGCTGGGCAATAACAAGACTATAAGCAAGTCTGAAACTTGCGTTATAAATGCTGAACCTGTAAAAAGGAAGGCCGAAACTGAATCGTCAGCATTAGACAGTGATAACGATGTTGCAACTAGTGCTGCAAAATGCCCAAGTACTGCAAGTGTTAACTTCATATCTGGGATAAGTAGTCCAGAACGGAAGGAACCAGATGCTGCTCATGAAGGAAGTCCAGAAGTGTCAGCATTAGACAATGATAACAATGTTGCAGCTAGCACTGCAAAATGCTCAAGTAGTGCAGCAAGTGTTAACATCATATCTCGGATAAGTAGTCCAGAACAGAAGGAACCAGATGCTGCTGATGAAGGAAGTCCGAAGATACCTGTTCAAGTATCACCTGGCCAAACGCTAGGCAATAACAAGACTATAAGCAAGTCTGAAACTTGCGTTATAAATGCTGAACCTGTAAAAAGGAAGGCCAAAACTGAATCGTCAGCATTAGACAGTGATAACGATGTTGCAACTAGTGCTGCAAAATGCTCAAGTAGTGCTGCTTTAGCTAGTGCTGCAAGATATCTTGCAAGTGTTAAGCCCTTGTTAGTGAGCAGTGGCTATGATGTGTTAATCAGTGAAAAGGAAAATTTGGGAAAAAAAAGTGAAAAACCTAATTCCAGTATAGACTTTAAACCAGTTGAAAATATAGACGCTGAAGATGCTCCATTTTTACCAGCAGAAAATGGTGATAGTTCCAAGAAGCAGACAGAGAACACATGTATAGCAGAGGTTCATCGAGAAAAGGGGCCAAGTGACGATGAACACTTATCAGGCAGTGATGGTGATGATGATGAAGCATTATCAGGCAGTGATGGCGATGATGATGAAGCGTTATCAAGCAGTGATGGTGATGATGATGAAGCATTATCAGGCAGTGATGGCGATGATGATGAAGCGTTATCAGGCAGTGATGGCGATGATGATGAAGCGTTATGGGGTAGTGATAGCGGCTGCCGAGAAGTTGAAGAATGTTACAGACTACACCGACACAGGAAAAAGTGAGTTTTAAAAATTTTTTTTTGTGTGATGTTGTTTTCGAGTTCTTTTCTTGTAAGCAGGCTTCGAAAATAATGTCTGACACTCAATATTTACCTGGTAATTACTCAGATTGTCGGATAAAATGCCTGACAACGTCCAACACAATGGCTGATAAAGTTTGGTTAGGAATTGAAAGAAAAGCGTTGTTTATCTAGTAATTCATCAGATGAATTTAAACTTTTATCTGACACCATGTCGGACAAGTATTTGAAAGTCGTTTCGAAGCCTGTGTAAGTGATGTTTTAAGTTTGTTGGTCAATTATTGAGATAAGTATTTTGGTTACTGTCCCGGCTAGGCCAGTAAAAATTTGATGTAGCACTTGAGTTTTTTTCCCTAAACTTTTGATACTTGAAATTTTTGAAGCAGACACTGCTGTACATAGACCTTACACTGTTCTGGAGTATATATTATTTATTATGAGATTGATACAAGGCGTTATAAATTAGTTTTCCTGTACATAAACATAATCTGGGAAAGTAGTATTTTTTCCGGGCAAGTAATTTTTCCAATTACTGACCCGGATAAGCTAGTAACTTTCTGAGCATAAGTCACACACTGTTTAATTAATTCTGTAGGTGTAGAGTTTTCCCTTACCGGGCTTTTCTCCCAGAAATCTGGGAGGAAACTGTTGAAAGAGAACAATATCCAGGTTTAGAGATTAGGGAGGTTGCCGAGGGGTATGGTGTATTTGCAAGGCAGGATTTTATAAAGGGTCAATTTGTATGCAATTACGGAGGTATACTCCTGGATGATGCTTATGTTCAGGAGGAATTATTAGACAATGAGGATAAGTGCAATTATTTATTAGAAATGAGGGAAAAAAAATATGATAAATGGGTCACGCTCTACCTCAATCACGATGAAAATACCAGCAGTATGGGAAAGTATATTAATCATTCAAAAATCCATCCGAACCTTACATACAAAATTTACATTAGAAAAAATCTCAAACCAGATGTTATCTTTTTTGCTCAGTGTGAAATTTTAAAAAACAGCGAATTGCTGTGGAATTATGGGAATAATTTTTCGGGAGTTAAAGATTGTGTGAACTCTTGTATGAAATGTAAAGAACAAATTTAAAGTGTGGTCAAATTTGAAAACATTTGTTTGCTGTAAACACGTCATTGTTTGAAGTAGCGATTTTTGTGAAAACCTTGATCGTGTAAAGTACATGTACAAGTAACACAGTTTCCATTTTTGAATTTAAAATGTTAATAATTTCTTCAATATATTTCCAAACATAACATATTGGGTATCGTTTGAAAGGTATTCAGGGACACTTTACTTGAAAAAATATAAATGAAACTAGTTTAGTATCTCTTAAAAATCATTACTGTATTATGTAGTTGCTCTGAAAATGTCCATGGTTACTGGAAATAGGGTGAGGAACTGGAAATGATGTAAAAAATATTTTAATTTGGTGCATATGATATTTTTGGTTTAAATTTATGTATTGTATTCCTTTAGGAAAAGATCACTTTATAATATTTAAAAATATGTAAACTGTTTTTAAAGGATTAAAAACCATAGGAGTAACCATGAGAGTAATGAATTTGGAGACAAATCTGATCATAGTTTCCAAAAAATGCAAGTACGAAAAGGAAAATTGCTGGGATGACTAGTAATTTTACTAATTGACTACTTGAACCTCACTACTAGTGCAGTGCGAAAAGAAGTAGGCCTGATAAGGTCTGACCAGAGTTTTCAAAAATGCTTGTCATGAAAAGGAGTAACGCTGTAATGTAAAATAAATTGCAATATAATGATTAAGTTTACTTTTTTTGTGAAGTCCTGTTATCGAACACACAATCATGATTTTTGTATTTACTGTTGTTATTGACGCATTGTTGTGTTTGCGTATTTTACTTTATGAGCCATATTTTTGTATTCTTACTGGGTACTTTTTTTTAACGGAATCTGATTTAGACACCTGGGAAAGTTTAAACTTCGTAGCATTTAAATTGTAATGATCTTGCATATTCACTTCAGATCATTTAGGAATTATATACATGTATTGTCTTAAAGTAAAAATTACTTCATTTCATTTTATGTTATCTTTGTAAATTATAAGTGACTACTGGTAGTTGTACCGGGTTTCTACGTTATTTAGCCCTGGGCTTATAGGTGTGAAATGGGGTCAATTTGGAAACAAAATTGGATCATGTAAATAGCCCATGGGCTTACAGCCGTAGACATGGGCTTAAAGCTGTGAAGGAGCAAATACTAATTTCTTCAGTTGTTGTCACACTAACAATGAAATTTAATGCAACTTAAATCAGGTTCTTTCTTCATTTCCCCATTTGATTAGGACTTTCTGATAAATTATTAGTTTGTGTGGTAAGTTGTGAACATACTTTTCATTATTACCAAATGAATAATTTTTTTAGCCCATGGGCTTATAGGTGCAGAACATTTCACACGCATAAGCCCATGGGCTTATAAGCGGGTGGGCTAAATAATGTAAAAACCCGGTAAACTGCGATTTTCACCTTGTGTAAGCGATATAAGAATTTTGTTACTTAATATTTCTCATTTGTTGTTCTATTTATTATCTAGATAAACTATTTACTTTGTAGATAAACAAGAAATAAATATATTAGAATATTATATTAACGTTGCTTTTTCATTTTCGCGTTTATACCTTAGATATAAAATTCAATAAAGTCAATTGATATTATGGTTTTCGCAATAGTAGTTCTAAAGAAAAACAATTGTGGCATTGTCAGTAAAGCAAAATCCTGAATCTTACCATTTCTTCGCACCACATCGTTCAAACATCACTTAGAGCACATTTTTTTTAAAATTGGAAAAAATTGTTTAACATTGTCACTTTGGACTCTGGCGAGTGTCGAAGTGGGTCTCACGGATGATGCTCACAAGACTGAAGTATGATTATACTGAAGACAACACAGGTCTTGATGAGACATATCAGACTATAGAATCGTTATGCCACAACCATTCCTACTGGCCATGTTCAGCATATATATAATTCAGTATACAGCCCTTTACCTGAAAAGTGTGATCACTTTTGTCCATGTATAAAGCATCATGATTTTGGGATTTGAATACTGAAAAAAGTTGTTAAATATAACTGAACCCTAGCATATTTGGTATCATTAGAAAGATTTTTACACATTTCAACTTTTCAAGTAGTTTTTATCAATTGGTTTCTAAAATAATTTGCAGAAACTACCTACCAAAGTTCTAGAGTAACGTAGGACATTTTATGTAACACTCGTAATGCCATAACTATTTTTTAATTATGTAGTTTTCCTAAACTAAATTACAATTTTTTTTTATAAAAGTTATTTCAAAAGATGAAATATGTTGAAATCTTTCTAATGATATCAAATATTTTGGGATTCTTTTTTTTTTAACATCTCTTCATATTATTTTTAAATTCCAAAAATCATGATGCTTGCTTGCCTTTAATAGGTCATAAGGTAATTTTCCTCAACCCATTTGTATATTTTAAAAAAAAAAGTTATGCCAAAAGATGAAACATGTAAAAACCTTTATAATGAAACCAAATATGTTGGGGTTCATTTGTAATTTAATATTATTTTTCAATATTTTCATCTCCCAAAAATCATGATGCATTATGTGCATTATATTGATCACACTTTTCAGGAAAAAGGCTATACTGCATTTCATTTTATTTCATTAAATTGTAAACCAAGGCTATTGTTGCGAAAAGAAGTGTTTAGTACGTGATTGTGCTGTAATAAAGCATCTTGCAACAACTTCCTATGATTAGCAAAATAAAAGAACTGAAGGCCTGATTTTTGCAAATAGGTCACTATTACTCACACAGTGCTTGTCAAATTAGGAGCTATTTGCAGAACAATAAGAGGTATTTTATGGTGCTTTCACGTACTGTCGGCTCATACTCTCGGCTGTTAGATCATAAGGTCACTGGTTTGGAAGCAAAATTTTGGAAAGCAAAAAATTGTAAACAAAGTTATAAATAAATTTTTTTTTACCATTTCTTCTGTATCACGTAAACAAGTTTGTTACACTATACAAAACAGTCTGTGGTGTACCTTGAGTTTGGAAATATGTGGTGTAACATGTGGTTTTATATTTATATGCCGATCAATTCCATAGTCTCTTTACTCTCTGGTTAAAAAAAGCGAAGTTATTTTTAGCACAGAAAGGAGGTAACCCAGTGACCTTCACACGTCACAGGAAAAGCCTCATTCTCATTGGTTGTCAAAAGGAAGCGCGCCATTTGCAGGAAATCAAGCTATGTGTGCACCGATGAAAGTGGAAAAGAATGCTTGTGAACAATGGCTGAAAGGTAAATAATTTGGAATATTAAAAGTATTACAAACAAAGAATTGTTGTTGCCCAGGAATATTAACTTGGGTTCGGCATTGCGCAATTAAAAAGACTTATAAATCTGAATGAAATTGTGAAATTGCCGAAAAGCACGTGTTCAGGTTTATTCACTGTGTGAAGTGGCCAAAAGTAACTATGCAAAAAGTATCAGACATGAAATGCAAGTTCTTGCATTTCAAGTGATGATGCCATATTTCTTGACAGTAAATTTATGTCATGGGGTCATGTTACTTGAAGTAATGAAATGCAAAAACGATGCAACTTGGATTTCATGTCTTACATTGTCACAGCTTTTTTCTTTTTCTTTTTTAAAATGTAATACAAAGACCCATGTTCAACCCCATAATCGAAGGACCATGCATTTTTGTTTCAGTGCAGGAGCTGTTCGGCCAAAAACCCCCAAATTTCAGAGCAGAGAACCCAGTGGGCTGGCAGATATTTCGACTGAGTACTTCCAGGATGGCATTGGCTCTGAAGACAGAGGGAAAAGTAAAAGCAAGTTCCATACGGGAGATGTGGATGACAGATTTCGAGAATCCGTAAGTTCTGTTGTAATGTTGATACTTTCATGGGCGTCTTTAACAAGATACTAATGTTCTCTAAAGTTGACAGTGAAATCAGAAATGTTGCTTGTTGGTGCAAACAAGGCCAGTTCAGCCCAAACAAGCTGTTTCTCACTTTTGTTAAACACCCCCACCCCAAGTATATCATGAAATGCACATGAAGGCATGTAACAAATTCTTGCCATTTCCTAATTTCAATTACATTTAACCAGTGGGAAACAATGCTTTGAAACCAAAAAGGCACATCACTGTAAAGATATTAATTAGCTAATATTTGTCTAGCAATTGATGGAAATGTTACATATTTTGGCAGTTTAACAAATATTTAACTTTAGGGTTTAATTAGGCCTTTTCCTGAAAACTTTGATCACTTTTGTCCATTTGTAATGCATCATGATTTTGGGATTTGAATACTGAAAAAAGTTGTTAAATATAACTGAACCCCACCATATTTGGTATCATTAGAAAGATATTTACACATTTCAACTTTTGAAGTGATTTTTATCAATTGGTATCTAAAATAATTTGAAGAAACTACTACCGAAGTTCTAGAGAAATGGGACATTTTATGTAACAACCATCATGATTTTTTGAACATGGAGTTTTTCTAAACTAAATTAAATTGTTTTTATAAAAGTTATTCCAAAAGATGAAATATGTTGAAATCTTTCTAATGATATCAAATATGTTGGGATTCGTTAATTTGTTAACATCTTTTTATATTATTTTTAAATTCCAAAAATCATGATCCTTGCATACGTAAAGTTAATGGGTGATAAGGTAATTTTTCTGAAGGTTCCCATTTGTATATTTAAAAAAAAAAAGTTATCCCAAAAGATGCAGCATGTACAAACCTTTATAATGATCCCAAGTATATGGGGTCCATTTATATCTTAATATTTTTTTTTCAATATTTTCATCTTACAAAAATCATGATGCATTATGCGCGTCACACTTTTCAAGAAAAGGACTAATTGCTATGTTGTTAATAAATATTTCCTTATCATACTACAGGTGCCTTCGCAGTGGTGTCACATGCAAGCCATCCTCACAACAAACAAGCAAGACCTTTTGCCCACAATGGTGCGGCTGAAGGCCTCACCTTACACCTTTCTAAAGGGAAGATCAACGTGGCTGAGTTTAGCACATTCTCATATACACACACAGGACGAAAATGGAAGGAAAACCATCCATCATCACATATACTTAAACCATTTCGCAGTAGAAATGAGGAGAGAATTGCTCATACTTTCAGCTAAGCTGATGGGCGCTGTTCACCTTGAACAAACGGGTGGCGACTCCTTTAGGTATTTACCTAATCTATTGCATAAATTTACCATTCATGAAAGAAATATACATTAAATTGTAGCTTTAAAGTAACGGAATATTACTTCCCACTGTGTGAAAAAATGAAATCTTTCTGCTCATCTGTAATTTTAACCATTTGGTGAGTGATATGCAATCAATCAAAAGTCAAACATGGAAAATAAACATTTTATTTTGATATTTTTCCCCATCACCGCACCTTGAAAATCCAGCCAGTGCAATGTCATCCAAATGCTTACAAAAGCAAAGCCTTACGTTTAATTCTTGCATTTTTCAGATGGACCTTGCCTACTAATGTGGATCGATTCAAGGTGGATTTTCTGAAGTCTATAAAGCAAAGCGCACTGCCACATCAGGCACGTGTGATGTATACTTTACCAGAGCTGTGCATAATGATTGTTGACCTTGTACACCCGTACCTAGTAAATGCAAATTATGATACGTATGCCGCCAAGCAAGGCAGCGCCATACTGAACATATCCCAGATGCTTACAAACATGGAGAAAGGGCTGGATATCAATGACCAGACTGGCAGCTTGACAGCTCCCTTTGCAATTCCACTGATGGGGGGAAATGAAGAGGAGAGCGATAATGTGTTCATTGAATACGCTAGCGACTTAGAAGGTCAGTTGAGAGGACGGAAGAAATTCGATGACAACCGTGTGGGCCTCTTTGCATCGCATCTCTTCGAGACAGAATGCCCAAGGCCAACCAAGTCTGCACGCCCTGACTGGGTCCTTAAATACAAAGGGTGCCCCTTGGCTTATGGAGAGGGGAAGTCAACAAAGAAAGATGACAAAGGACTGGAATACACAACCCTTTGTGCTTCCAACCTACTGAATTTTGTAGAGTTAGGGAGACCTGCACTCGTGCTGTTTTCCAACAATGAAAGATTCAGGATACAAGCATTGTCTGTGAATGGACAAAACATGGCTCTACAGGTCCTCCAGCGATCCACTGCAGCTTACTGCATGCAGCCGCCAAGTAAGGATGCTGACGTAATCACCGATGACTTCAACCAACTACCAATTATGTACCGATATCAAATGGTCAGTAACAGCAGAAATATGTTGAAAGAAGTGGCACCCTCATTCAACATCCTAAGTGCTTTGGCGGAAAGTGATTCAATCTCAAACAAAGTGAGGAAGGAGCTTGCAGAGCCGAAGACGAAGAAGAAGGAAAGTGAGTCCAGGATTTCGCCTGCAGGTTCCTATGACTTTGGAGACATCGTTATGAAAGATGTTCCTGGAATCGACACACCTCAAATAATGATGATAGCGAGTGATGTGGTGCCAGGACGCGTGAAACAATATTGGACATGTCTACCAGATGCCCATAAGAAGTACCTCTTGTCGATTTTTGAAGCAATCGATTGCTGCGTATCAGTCATGGTTGAGATGGACTTTGAAAAAGCGGCCCAAAAGTACCAAGAGGCCTTAGATGCTGGAAATTTTATTACACCGATGAAGCATCGAAATCCCAAGGAAGAAATCCCCCACGGCAGACATGCAGATATAAAAGCGGAAGACTTCATGTATTCTTCCCTCTTGGATTGGAGCAATGTAAATGACCCTCGTCCATCTGCAGGATGGACAAACGCAAAAGTGCAAACCGAAAGGTACCTGGTAACCTCCCCCCCTCCAACTTACCCTCCATGGGAACCGCCAACAGTTGCCAAAGGGGAGAGTCGTGGTCCAACGCCTGAAGGAGCAACTGGTGGAACACCTGAAGTTGTGAGTAGTGGCCCGGCAGGATGGGAAGAAAATGAGACCATCCCACCAATTACACCAATCAAGCAACGTTTGAACGCGAGTCAACCAATGTCCTGGGACATTGCCACACCCTTAATACAAAAACGAGATCAAGCAAGAAGAAGGAAGATGTCATGTATCGGCAAAGATGAAGTGAAGGACGATGCTTACTATATGGTGGAGCTCCTCAAACAGCAACGTATTAAATACCAACAAGGTCTACCCACTCAAGCCCCTTTAAGTCAGGGAAGAGGTCTACTGCTTAGTACTTTGAGCGAAACAGATAAGTTACACATTCGTCTCGAGAAACAATTGAGACAACAGGACGCGTATTTGAAGCAGATAGGAATTATGAACAAGGAGGGAGCATTTAAAGATGTTGAAGAAATAGCAAGGCAAGAGCAAAAGAAAGAAGAAGTCCTTTCAGAAGACACCATAGAAACAGAATCAGAGGAAGAACCGAAAGGAGATCCAGTGTTGGATCTTTAATAACTGTTCTTTACAAGGCGAATCAGATGAAAACTGGAAGCAGCAGATGAACTGTGCTATTTTCTATTGTTGGAAAAAATGAAACGAGATGGACTGTTTTCATATCTGTTGTTTATAAAGTGAATGAGACAAAAACTGAAAGGAGATGGACTTTGCTATTTTCCAGTGTTTAAAAAATGAAAAAAGACGAAAAGTGAAAGCAGATCTGGACTGTGCTATTTTCCATTGTTTAAAAAGTGAAAAAGAGGAAAAGTGAAGGCAGATGAACTGTGCTATTTTCTATTTTTTAAAAACTGAAAGCCCATGGACTGTTTTAATATATGTTGTTTACACAGTGAATGAGACTGAAAGGAGATGGACTGTTTTATTATCTGGTTTTTTCATCGAAAAGCTCATTAACGATTAATACTTGTAGATCCACTGTTTTATAAGCTGTTTTTTATTCTAGTTTCATTTTCTCTATGTTAAAGAAGTAGACCCATTTACAAAATGTGCTATTTTTTATTGTTTAATGTCAAAGAACAAGCTGATTCCTTCTTTATTCAAGGTTAATTTGCTCGACGTAACAGAAGTAGTTGCATTTAGGAAATTTATGTACAGTTTTTTATTACTTACTGTAAAACATGAAGATGCTGATTCTTTGTTTATTTAAGGGTCATTTGCTCGATGTTAGAGAAGTATTTGCATTTACGAAATGTGCAGCTATTTATAAATGGTTTAATGTGAAAGAAGATGCTGCTTCTTTATTTGTTCAAGGTTTGCTCAATCTTGGAGAGGTAGTTGCATTTACGAAATGTGCAGCTTTTTATTGTTTAATGTTAAGGAAGATGCTGCTTCTTTGTTTATTCAAAGTTCCTTTGCTCGATGTAAGAGAAGTAGTTGCATTTAGGACATGTGCAACCTTAAATTAGCCCTTTTCCTGAAAAGTTTGATCACTTTTGTCCATGTGTAATGCATCATGATTTTGGGTTTTGAATACTGAAATTGTTAAATATAACTGAACCATTTACCATATATTTGGTATCATTAGAAAGATATTTACACATTTCCACTTATGAAGTGATTTTTATCAATTTGGTATCAAAAATAATTTAGAAACTACTACCAAAGTTCTAGAGAAACATAGGAACACCATCACGATTGTTTGATCACGGAGTTTTTCCAAATTAAATTAAATTGTTTTTATAAAAGTTATTCCAAAAGATGTTGAAATCTTTCTAATGATATCAAATTTGTTTGGATTTGTTTGTTTTTTAATATTTTTAAACATCTTTTTATATTTTTAAATTCGAAAAATCATTATGCTTGCATAGGTAAAGTTAATGGGTCATAAGGCAATTTTCCTCAACCCATTTGTATATTTAAAAAAAATTGTTATCCCAAACCTTTAAAAATAGTGGGGTTCATTTTTATCTTAATATTTTTTAAAATATTTTCATCTTACAAAAATCATGATGCATTATGCGCGTTACATTGATCACACATGAAGATGCTGCATCTTTGTTTATTTAAGTTTTATTTGCTCGGTATAAGAGAAGTATTCGCATTTGCAAAATGTGTAACCTTTTTGGCTAATTTAAAGCCATGCTTTAAAGCAGCCTATGGAATTGGTCGTGTTATATATGCCTTTTTGCCGAATTGGCACACTTCCAAAATTTTGACCTGATGACCTAGGACCAATTTCATATGTATATGTTGTGAATAAGGTTCATTCGAATTGTACATTAGTTGGAATTTAAAAAAATAATTAGACCAATTTTATTGCAGATTTTGTGCTTCGTAACGCACATTTTGGGCCAACGTACAATTAAATTTATTTTTTGTCTGAATTTTATCCATTTTGTAAACCCGAAGAGTTTCACACCAGCAGACCTCTTTGTTTGACATACTTTTTGAAACATGCACAGGGAACATGTAGGGATGGAGAACTTTGCAGAATCGACTTTGATATGTTGACTTTTTTTTCACGTTGTGTGACAAAATGGTTGTTTATAGGCCTGCTGTATATAGAAAATTTTGAACGTGGAAGTGGGTCATCCTTACCTAGTTAAAAATTAAGTGCACAATATAAGTAGACCTGTCTTAGTTGTGGGTCACGGTCATGTGAATACTGAGTCTTTATAGGCAAATTTCATTATTGTAAGCCATGTCCTAATTTTTAAGCAAGTCACTGTGATCGGTAGTTACGAAATTAGGTCATGGTATGTAGTTTATGATACAATAGGATAGTTGGAAGTTAATTAATGTTAAGTTTTACTTTTAATCAGAATTCTCAATGCCCTTGATGTGTTTTATTGCATTGTTGACAATCCAGTCCAGTTATTATCGGGGCATAAAATTTTTGAAAGATTCTCCCAGTCTTGTAAACAAGCATCATGTGTCTAGGTCATAAATTCAAACACTCAGTGTTACTTACAATTTAAACAAAAGGAACTGTACATGTTGAATAGAATAGAAATTTATGCGTGATGTGATGAGTACACATGTATTGCTTTACACCAGCCACAGGTCAATCTTTATTGTTTAATGTGAAAGATGATTCTGCTTATAAAGTTTGTTTATTCAAGATTCATTTGCTCAATCTTGGAGAGGTAGTTGCATTTAGGAAATATGCAGCCTTTTATTGTTTAATGTCGAATAAGAAGCTGCTGCTGGTTTGTTTAATTTAGCTGAAACGTCATTTGTCATTGGTGCATTATAATTTGGTAAAATGATTTGTTCTCATTTATTACAGTGGAATTTGGTTTGTCTTCATTTGGCGGTAAATCATACTGTTAGAGACATCCATATCCTAAAATCATTCCCTGTGCCAACAAAAAAGCTAACAAAATTTCATGTATGTAAATATTTACTTAGGCTCATAAATTGCCTTCACTTAATGTAAAAATAATCACACATTGATTTCAAATGAATGATTTAATAATTTGAACATTTACAAAAATGGTTTGTCATTTGTTATCTGTGTGCATTAGGCTTATTTTTTTTAATTGTTTGTATTACGTTTCCCGCAACACTTTGAAAAAGAAACAAACTGAATAGGCAGCTGAAATATATATGTTGTATGTATACAAGCAACATAAATTGCTGCGTCAGATGCAATTGATCGAAATTCAAACATGTCAGATCTAAATTTTATTTTTATTTTTAATCCAAACTATGCTTAAAAAAGAAAAGCCTTACAACTTGTATAGAATTAAACCTGCCCTGGTTTCTGTCAACATCTTTGATTCCTGAGTGTGGTAATAATGTCTTAAACCAGACACCAGACACTCCCCGCATTCCTAGGAGCTGGGCCAATGGAAATATTGATTCGAATGTCGCACCTGTTGATGTGCATTAATAGAAAATAATCCCTGTAAACACCTTTACGATTTTTTGTGGTTTCACTGTTCAATCGGTGGACAGTTCAGTGTCAATCAAACTAGGCGCCTTTCACAATTGTCCTTGTGATAACTAATCCCTGAAAGAACAGAACAAAATGTAGATGAAAGAAAATTGTTTGAATAATAGTTCTAAAATACTGTTAAGCATTGCAGGAAATTAAAAATAGACGTAGTTTTAAAGGGTAACGTTTAACGTAACAAAGTTCTCTTCCTAAATTATTTTGTTAACATTACAGGCACAAGCACGATTCTCGACTTAATCGTTATATTTGACTTTATATTTGACCTTAAATCTTCACATAGTTATGTCCCATCTCAAAGCCTGCCAAAATTATGTTCCTGTATGATTCTTGAATTGACAGCCAGATTTGTGTTTTTCTTTGAACCTTTCTCCCGGACAGGCTATTTACGATACAAGTTCATATTTGGTAGCCTTGTGCATCTACATACCCTCTTTATCTGCTGTAAATTTTATTTGGATTGCACAAATTTATATTTGCAGTTTGGCAGCCATATTTCTGTTTTCGTAGGTCAACTTTTTGAGATTTGATTTTAAAAACTTTATAAAGTTTGTATTCATGTGACATAAGTAAAATTTAAAAAATGTAACCTAAATATTGTTTTATGATGATGCCAAATTTATGACCAATTTTGTTTGGTTTTTTTCCTCGACATTTACTATTTGATTCTAAATTATTTAATAACTAAATAATTACCATTTCATTTTTTTGCTGCACATTACCTTAGGATGCTAAATTGCACATCATGCTGTTAACTAAATGGTAATTGTGTCAAAATGCCCCACACCATTCACCTCTGAGTGATATTTAAATGAATATCATATATAACTGGTTTAACAATCATATTAATCATAATAAATCGTTATTGAGTTCAACTTGCGATGGAAACTACAATGAAGAAATGTTGTTGACCAAGACACAATCACGATTCGTTATTTTGGACTAGCGGAAACAACTTTAGAATATTTAAGGAATAAACTAGTTACTCTTACATACCGATACTGAAAATTATTTATTTTTGAGTTGAAATGAAACATAAAATGTAAAATGAGGGAGACCACTGGACAATGACGGTTCTCTAGTTTCCAGAAATATACTGACATTTCCTTTTTTTAGCTCCATATTTCCTATTCATTCTCAATCATTCTAAATCATATTATTTATTTATTTATTTATTTATTTACGTGTATATACTGCTAACATTTATTTATTTATCAATACCAACATTTATTTATTTATCAATACCAGCTAAAAATGAACTTGAGCCAATAATAGACAATATCGTTATTGAGTTCAATTTGCGATGAAAACTACAATGACGAAATATTGCAGACCAAGATACAATCACGATTCTTGATTTAATCGTTATTTTGGATTTGCGGAAACAAAACAAAGACTACAAACCAAAACAAACACTACAGAACAAAGCACTACAGCTTAAAAAATAAACTTCAGATTCTGATATAATGAATTTTTTTTAATTTGTTATTTTCTACATCACATTTAACATAAATGGTAAAAATCAAATAGATAACAGGACAGGACAATCATTGTTCTCTATTTTACAGAAATTTACCTTTCTACACATTTATGTTTAGTTCTGTTGTGTTTTTATTTATTTACGTGTATATGCTGCTAACATTTATTTATTAATCAATACTAGCTAACAATGAACCTAAGCCAATAATAGACAATATCGTTATTGAGTTCAATTTGCGATGAAAACTACAATGACGAAATTTTGCAGACCAAGATACAATCACGATTCTTGATTTAATCGTTATTTTGGATTTGCAGAAACAAACCAAAACAAACACTACAGAACAAAACACTCCAGCTTAAAAAATAAACTTCACATTCTTTAAACTTTAACATAAATTGTAAAAATCAAATAGATAACAGGACATGACAATCATTTTCTCTATTTTACAGATATTTACCTTTCTCCACATTTCTTCATCATTCAATCTTACATTAAATCACAAAATCACAAAAATCACAAAAATCGTCGAAAGTACAAAATATTTTTGGCATATCCATATAAATTTGTACTTCTTTAAATCTTAATTCTTAATTTTCACGTTAAAATTAAAATGTCAGAACCTTATAATTTTCACATTATATTATAATTACATTATAATTACATTATAATTTTCACATTACACGTTACACGTTTCATGTTTTCCTTTATTTTACTCCATACCAAAAATTCTTGAATTCCAAATTCCAAAGAAATAAATATTATAAAGTATAAATTATAAAAACCATCACGATTACAATTTTACTATTTATGTAATTTGACAATAATGATTAACCATTTTCCAGACTATAATTTATTATTTATCAAATTATTCCTCATTTCAACTTAAAAATAAATAAATAAATAAATAAATAAATAAATATCTAACTTATACTTTTCTTCCTTCTACCCAACTTATTTCTTTTGTCTTTTATATTTCGAAATTAATATATCCTTTATATTTTTTTCATATACCGAAAATCGTTATTTTGGACAAAATTGATACCGGAAAATCGTTATTTTGGACAAAATTGATCCTAAATAACAGGAAAAGGGCTTTCTATTCCTGCATGAATTTTGGGCGTCCATTGTTAAAATCAGTTAATTTGGGTTTATTTTAATTGGCTGGAGTAATAATGGTCAAATGGGAGTGGAAATTTGCTTGAAAGTTAAGATTCGGCAGTTAATTAGGCTTTACTTGATCCAAGGAATGGGCATAGTCATTTCCAGCAAGGTTGGGCAATTAATAATGAAGTTTCCTTTGAAGTTTGATTAACAATAGAGGCATTGTTTCATGAAACTTGTAGTAAGGAAGACCTGTTGAGCCCATCTGACACCTGACCCAGCTTCACCTACAGAGGAGCTGAGTTTATGCTGATGCTGTAATTGACACCTGTAACCACCAAACAATTCACCCCAGGAAGCACTTACCAACACATCTTACATCATCAAACCAGGAGGCCTTGAGGTAAACATCAGTTATCCCATCAGAGATTGCAGAGAGAAGAACTTAATTGACTGTAGTGATGTAAAACCTAAATACTGGAACAGATGTAATTCAATGGATATATCTTTGTAAATGTTTTCTATAATTGTTGCAAGGGTTTATTATCGATTATTGCATTGTAATTCGGTCGTTTATTGAGTATATATGGGCGAATTTTAAGTATGGGAATGTTTTTGCATGATTACATGACAATACTAATTGTTCTGATTAAAACATATGCATGTTTGGTGGGATATTACTACCAGAATGAATCCAACAGCCAGTCCTGCTAGCCCTACGGGCTGAGAGTTAATCTCTCCAGGTGTTCTCATAGGCGTTCCTATGTCAGCGCGTTTGTTTTTCTGAAGTTGATTTGTACAAATTTTGGCAATATTGTTGAAGATTCCCCAAATCCTTGAATGACAGTCAGGTCTTTTTATAGCAAAGCGAGTTTTGATCAAATCTAACCTAAATCTTCGATTCTTGATTGTGAACGTTGGCTTTTGTTTTGGCTTCTGTTGAAATTTCAGTCGATTGAAATGATCCAGATGAACAAATTTACGTATCTTCAGAGTAAAAGAGCAGCGCGCTATAACATTTTCTTTTCTTCTTTTCTGAAAAGAATTTAGTTATTGAATCGCAATATGTGTGTGTACCAACAATCTTTCCCCCTTAAAACCGAATGCATGCAAGGGATTTTCTATTTTTGCATGCTGTTTGGATTTAAAAAGCCTAATGCACCGTATGCAGAGATAACAGTACTGTTGTATAAATACTGTGTCATGATCCATCTCAAAGACACTTATCTTTATTGTCTTCCATGCCATGCACCACTGCACAGCAATAGAAAGGTACTTCATTTTGGCCCCATAAGAGACTCATTTGAAAGAAAAGGATTCACAGAGGAACAGT
The DNA here is from genome assembly GCA_038406195.1 of Haplosyllis anthogorgicola. Classification (NCBI taxonomy): domain Eukaryota; kingdom Metazoa; phylum Annelida; class Polychaeta; order Phyllodocida; family Syllidae; genus Haplosyllis; species Haplosyllis anthogorgicola. The sequence continues at coordinate 3,359 of JBCAUI010504594.1, read as the reverse complement.
TTATGCTCACATTGAGGGGTTTATAAAGGACTCACACATAGGGTTCACAAAGTGGGTTCACAAAAGAGATTCAAAAGGCTCACAAAAAGAAGGTCATGAAGCACTTTCAAAGTGGCTTTCAAAAAAGGCTCACATAAGGGGTTCACAAATTGTTCACAAACGAGACTGAGAAAGATTCTCAAAAGGGGTTTACAAAGGCTTGGGAAGGACCAACAAAAAGTTCACAAAGGACTAACAAAAAAATTCACAAAGGCTCACAAAGAAATTCATAAAAGAGTCAGAATTTTTTTTTAAAGTAACTCATCTGTAGGAGCTTAAATAAAGTGACAGAAAGGTGGAAAACATAAGTAATTTGTACATTCTCTTGCTTAACGTTTGGTGAGTTGATATGTCCTGTAATCTGTAAAACATACGTTTTTGAGGTGAATTAGACAGAGAGAGCAAAAGTGAAAATATCCACAGTCCCACAATTTCGGCAGCACTTGATGCACACATTACTGTTCTGGCCTTGAACCAGACTTTTATCCCGTGAGCTACTGCACCTTCTGTGACTCAAAGAAATTTCACCTCGTTGAACTTGTGACACTAATCAGTGCATGACCAGCGCATGGCATTTGATAGCTGTTGGTACAGTGCACATGCATCACTGTACAGCATGTTTCATAATGCCTCCACAAAGTTCCTCTGAGACTGGCTGTGTGACTTCCCGTTGACAAAAAATCGTATTGGTAGTGCACAATATGGAGCGCTTTATATCTCATTGTTCTGTTTGCAGGTGTGTTATGGAGCAGAGGTTTCAGGGGGTTTATACAGGCTGCAACTAATTGGAAAGTGGATCCTGAAACTTGGACTGACTGTAAAGTTGGTCTCTTTGTCTTTTTCTTCTGTTCTCATTATTCTTCAGCATTACTAGTTGTAATGTGCATTGAGAAATTTTTGGCCTTGTATCTCCCACTGAAAGTCAAAAATATTTGTACAGTAAAGACAGCAAAATATGTGACATTTTTCACCGCTTTGTTTTTTATCGCATTCGATGCCCACTTCTTTTTCTTTTATGAGGTTGTCACAAAGTCTGATGGGCGCAAGGGCTGTAAATATGTTAACCCGCCTGATGGGTATGAATCCATATATTTCCAGTTAGATTCCATAGTTTATTCATTTCTTCCGTTCAGTGTAATGGCCATTTTTAATTCAGCCATTATTTATAAATTCATGAGGGCAAAATATCAAAGTAGACAAGAGGGAACTCAGTCAACTAACCAAGCTCTGAGTAAATCTGCCACCAAAGGAACGGCCATGTTGGTCACAGTTTCTATAACATTTGTAATACTGACAGGACCAGTAGCAGTGATCTATGGCACAGTTGGTCGTCCTTCAATGACAGTTAATGCAATTTTAAGTATTTTATCTTACTCTAATCATAGTATTAATGGAATCTTATATTGTATTGTTGGATCCAGATTTAGAAATGAAATGATGGCAGTTCTGTGCTGTAAAATGAGTCGTTTCAGAGGAAATAATGAAAATTCAACTTCAGTTACTGGCAGGTCTCATAAATATTCAACTGGTACCAACACGAGTAACAACCCCAACCCCAACCCCAGCACATCTGTCACTTCATATGACTCAGATACTGTTACAACCATATCCAAGTCTGGCTAGTTGTAAAATTCTTACACACGATGTAAATTAGTACAATCGTATCAGAAATTTAACACTGAGTGTGCCCTTGTCATGGGCGGATATAGGATTTCTCGTTGGAGGGGCGCCCTGGCGCCGTCAGGTGGTTGGTGGTGGCACACACGAGCAGCACCCTGTTTAATCCGCCAATGTGTGTGAAGTGATAAATAAACAATAGGTGCAAATTAGAAAGTTGATCCTTAACCTTGGACTGATTGTAAAATTAGTATCTTTGTCTTTTACTTTTATTCTCTATTTTCCTCAGCAATACTAATTATTATGTGCATTGAAATTTTTTTAGCTTTGTACCTCACACAATGGGTGCAAATTGGAAAGTAGATCCTAAAGCTTGGACTGATTGTAAAAAACAAATCTTTGTCTTTTACTTTTGTTCTCTATATTCCTCAACAATACTAAAGCTTAGACTGATTGTAAAATAAGTATATTTGTCTTTTACTTTTGTTCTCATTATTCCTCAGGAATACTAGTTATTATCAATTGGTGATATTCCTGTCATTTGTAAACAGAGAGAACAAAGGACAGAACAAAGGAGGTTCACACTGAGCTTCTGATGCGCCATTGTCTCAAAATGACCGAAATATCATATTCTGGTGGAGTGAAAAAAATTGACTTTGTACCTCACACAATGGGTGCAAATTGGAAAATTGATCCTTAACCTTGGACTGATTGTAAAATTAGTATATTTATCTTTTACTTTTGTTCTCTATATTCCTCAGTAATACTAGTTATCATGTGAATTGAAAAACATTTTTACCTCACACAATGGGTGCAAATTGGAAAGTAGATCCTAAAGCTTGGACTGATTGTAAAAAACAAATCTTTGTCTTTTACTTTTGTTCTCTGTATTCCTTAGCAATACTAAAGCTTAGACTGATTGTAAAATAAGTATATTTGTCTTTTACTTTTGTTCTCATTATTTCTCAGCAATACTAGTTATTATTAAATGGTGACATTCCTGTCATTTTGTAAACAAAGGACACAACGAAGTTGACACTGTGCCTTTGATGCGCCATTGTCTCAAGATGACCGAAATATCACCTTCTGGTGCATTGAAATAAATTTGACTTTGTACCTCACACAATGGTTGCAAATTTGAAAGTGGATCCTAAAACTTGGACTGATTGTAAAATTAATATCTTTGTCTTTTACTTTTGTTTTTATTATTCCTCAGCAATGCTAGTTATTATGTGCATTGAAAAAGTTTCGGCTTTGTACCTCTCACAGAAGGTCAAAAAGTAATGTATTTCTTTACAAAAAAGAAGAAAATAACACCAGTTAATACTGAGTAGAAGCAGTCAGTGTTAATTTGTTTAATTGTGATTTGGCAAAAACAACCAATGTATTTTCTATGGAGATTTCTCAGTAGATGATCACACCCCTGGGCACAGTTATTTCTAAAGGCCTGAACGTCTCGTGGTTTGATTTCATGGTGCTGCGAGTTAAACAATTTATTTTGTTCATGCATTGCACTCCTGTTTCCTGAGATGTATGCATGACTGAACTTCATTGGATAGCTTGAGTTTTGGTTCCCCCCCCACTGACTGTCAATATTGTGATGCAGATCTTATTTTTATTCTTGATCTGATCTGAAATTTCTATCTTATTAACACACTTCACACATACCACAGCAAGATTGCAATTCTAGTAATTAGCTATTG
>JBCAUI010504593.1:9152-69759 GCA_038406195.1 Haplosyllis anthogorgicola | reverse complement strand
AATGGCTTTTCGTGTTCAGAATCACTTCCAAATGCCTTAAATATCATAATATATTTGCGTTCAGTCCATATTTCATGCCAGAAACCTGTAATTTATGAAATACTTTGCGTTTTGTGTAAATATCTCTGCAAAATCTTATATGTTTTCACGTTAGATATACCCATTTAATTTCCTTGTACCAATGCTTTTATGTATTATCTGTTTCCAGACGGTTCAGTTCTGCTGAACTACTCAGTTTTTATTCATGCAATAAACGGTTGAAAGTGTAAAACATTTGTTTCTCTCAATGCGAAGCCCTAACCCCACCGCAAGAAGAGCAAACCTCGACAACAGTTTATTCTAAAGTACTATTATGGTAGGTTAACATGACAAAATTTATCTTTTTTTACAGATGACCCCAATTTTGAAGCGGGAGCTCAGTAACTTCCGCTGGGTGAGATGTGACGGCTTCAGGTATCTTCTTATTTAAAATCAGCTTTTCGTGAAATTTTTCTCCATATTTTCGGTTCATTTTTGGTCCAATAAATGTACTGAATGATCATTGACTGAAGGCACACAATATTCCTTGGTTGCATAACGTCATAAAAGCAACTAATGTTGAAAAACTGTGTTACTTTATAACGTTAAGGGGGCAGAAATTTGCAGTGAGTAACGCAAATCATAAGCATACATAAACATTTTGGAGCAAAAACATTTCTTTAGATTACATGTAATTTAGAAAAAATAGTAGACTAATGCTTTTGTCTTCCTTGTGACAGGAGTGGAAGTGTGATAGTAGATTTCACAGTCGCAGCAGCAAATTCCACCATCACTACATCGGCACTGGAGGCGTCGATACAAAGTGGTTTGGCGAATAGTTGTCATCTGACTGAGGGTGGATCAAATACAACGTTCCAACTCAATGAAAACTGCGTCTACGGTGAGTGAATGATCCAATAACTATGGTTCCCAAAGTCTGATTCAAAACATAAACCTTGTGGGATTTCGTTCGATACACAAGCGTTATTTTGTTTAAAATGAAATAACCGTTCACATTTTGATCCATTCTAAACGTGATACAAGTTAATTTGCGCTTTCTAACCTGACGATAGTATTATTTTTCTGGCCGTGTAACCAGTGAACTGCCGGTCATCCCAAGTCTAAAATAAGAGTGCAGTAGCCCAAAAATGTTTCCAAGTCCAAGAAGGGAAATGCGACTGTACCACCAACCAGTTCCGAAATTCAAGCAAAAAAATGTTAATGATGAAATACGAGTATGCGTTGTAAAGAGAGTTATTATTTCAGCATAAAACTATTGAAATAAAATAAACAGTAGAAAATTAACAAAGCAATTCCTTTAATTTTTTAGCAACTACGGAGATAACCACAGAAGGTAAGACGCTTAATATATACCATGGTTTCTTGAGTATTGGCTTTTAATGGTTTTTGTATTTACTCGATATTTTCCATAGATTTTGGGTTTAATTGGGTTTAATTGGTTTACCTGCTGATATTGTGTTTGCATGTATATTTTATTATAAGAAATATAACAGATGGTATAATTTATGTATAAATGGTAATATATCTTTTTCAAACGCTTCGTCAGATGTAACATCAATTGCCACATCATCTGCTACTTCTGAATCTCCCACACAAATAACTTCTGAACCTACATCACAAGGCACAACAGGAGGTACAACGAAAGAAATGGCTAAACCCAAAGCAACGTCACAAGCAACATCACAGGCAACGTCAGAAGCAACAACAGAAAATTTACTACATTCAACCACCGAAGCAACGTCACAAGCTACAACGCCAGAAACGGCAAAAGCTGAATTGAAGTTTACTTCAGAAAGCACAACAGAAGCAACTTCAGCTGATATGGTGGAAACAACGCAACAAGGAACTTCGGAAGTTACTACACCAAACAAATTACGGGGAACTTCAGAGAGCGTAACTACTCAAACAACATCAGAAGGCACCACGCAAACCACGTCCGCACCGGAAATAGACAAAGAATTGACGTCAGAGTCGACTTCACAAGCCACTTCTAATGGTCCACTCCACGTAACATCTGAAGTCACAACACCAGAAATTGCCAAGCCTCATCTAAGGATGACTTCCGAGGCAACCTCTGAGGCCACTTCGGCTGACATGCTACACGCAACGCTGGAAGTCACCTCAGAAGCCACTACACAGGAAATCGCCAAAGCCAAACTACAAATTACGTCAGAAATTACATCAGAAGCGACAACGCAGCAAGCACAGCACGCAACATCACAGCCTACCACTGTATTATCCAAAGACCAAACAACTCAACTTTCTTCTCTGGCACACTCTACACATCAAAATGAAATAAAAGGTTTGAAAGTTTAATTGAATCAATTTACGTTGGTGTTTGACGTTCTTTTGCTTGAAGGCATTTGTTGTTCAAAATAATCATAAGCAAGTAAAGGAAGTTAAGGATTGATATTTTGTCTCATTTAAATAATGTTTTCTCTTCCATTGGCATACAAAGCCATGAAATCAGAAACACATAGTGTATTAAAGTGTATCAGTTGTTTTGTCTGTACCATCTTGAGTTATTAATTAGCTAAGGGGGACAAATAGCTTTCCCCGTTTTTCCATATAAACGCCATTTTTAACGTAATTACGAACAATGAAGTAAAAATCAGCCAAAAGTAAACTTGTAATGATCGCACTTCGATAGCAGTATTGTACAAATTTTGTACTGTACATCGGTTGATATCTGAACGCATGCGTTGTGTGACTGCATGTACACCATGGCAATATTTACAGTCTACATTAATGAATATCACAACATACACATTCGGCTTGTCTCACCTAAAAGACTGTTCGGTCGGATAATTTATCTGATGTTTACATAACAATATTTCAACAAGCCCACTTTTTGGGGATGACAGGTGTGTTGCACTTGTAATAGAAATGCTTTAGTTTATTGGTAAAATTGTAAGTAGACAACAGAAGCATTTATGGACAAAGCTACCAACATGACTAATCAATTATGTATTATCAATTTTAACTAATAAATAATAGGTATTGTTACCACAAATGTTAACCTGTCATCCGAAAAAATGGACTGACAGCAACATTGTTATGTAAACAAAGGATAAAATATCTGAATAATCTTTTAGGTGAGACATGCTTATCAAGATGAATGCATTAAGTGATCATCAATATCTATATTATGGGTCATTACAATGCACAATTCAATATTTCCCCTTGATTATTTTCAGAAACAACCGAGTTGACATCACCAGCCACAACAGAACAAGGTAAGTCGTTGCTATTAGAAAATCAAGTCAAATGAGTCGACAACGGGTAGTATAGAAATCAACCAGATACAAATACACAACTTATGTACTGAATTTTCTTTTTGTAATTGACTGAGCTGGTCATTTTTGGTTTAACAGACTTGAATTTATGGCACTACAGTTACATCATAAATTGAAATACAATTTTTTCATCTTCTTTTTAAGACACGACTGAAATGACAACCAATGGTGAGATATTTACGTTACATTATATCTAGTGTCTTGTGTAATAAAGTTAAAAAAAATGCCATATCAGGGAAACCTCGATATACAAAACTACATTGGCATCCTTAAGATAAAATTATTATTTTTTGAATTCGAAAAGTTGCAACTTGGAGGAAACTTGTCTCGGACGAATTATTTTGGGGAACATTAACTTTTGGAAATATTATTGACTAAAGTAATAGCTATGAAAGTGGTAATGCAACGTAATATTGATGTTGTGACCTTACATTCTATTGGCTAAAATACGGTGATCAAAATTTTTTTGAATACTTGGTGTGAGACAATTTTTCATTTGCATACGGTTTGCTGTCTTATGCTACACTGCGCTGTAATAAAATATTCATAAATTTCTTAGACTGTTTCTTGCAATTCCTGTACATTATTAGTTGCCATGGAAGTTACCACTGTTGCACATTCTTCGGGCACATCTTCAAAATCAGCACCATTCACTTCACCCACTTTAGAAACAGGGACATCACAAGCGAACAGTATCCGTACGTCATCGAGTGTGGGAACGACACATCTTACTTCAACGGGTACATTACAGTCAACTGAAGGAAGTACAGAGAGAATATTAATGGAAAGTACCAAATTAATGTTGACCTCAGTGTACGCATCACAGTCAAGTACGGAAGGGGTATCACAACCAAGTTCTCAGAGAATGCCACAGTCAACTACATCACAACCAGAGGCTGCAGTTACATCACAAATAACTACTAAAGAAACGTCGGATGCATCCTCAGAAGAACTAGATGTAATGACTAGTCCTCATAGAATCAAAACATCACAACCGACAACAGAAAGCACAACTGAAGAAATATCAAGTTCAACTGCAAAAGTTATACCTGTTGTGAATGAAGACGGGCATTCTGAAGCAACAACGCAAGCAACAACGGAACAACCTATTGTAAGGGATTGGACATCGCAAGCAACTAGTGAGTCACCTGTGCACACTACTAAAGAAGACACTTCACAAGCAACTAGTGAGGAAGCACTATACACTACGAGAGAAAGTACATCACAAGCAACTAATGAGAAACTAGTACCTATCGTCGGAGATTGGACATCTGTAGTAACTAGTGAGGTACCAGTGCACACTACAAGTGAAGGCACATCTCGAGCAACTAGTGAGGCACCAGTGCACTCTTCAAAAGAAAGCACATCTCAAGCAACTAGTGAGGAAACACTGCACACCACACAAGAAAGCACATCTAAAGCAACTAGTGCAGCACCTGTGCACTCTACAAAAGAAAGCACATCACAAGCAACTAGTCAGGCACCAGTGCACTCTTCAAGAGAAAGCACATCTCAAGCAACTAGTGAGGCAACTGTGCAGAGTACAGGAGAAAGCACTCAGATGTCGGGTGAATGGACATCACAATTGACCCAAGAATGGACATCAGAGACTCCACGGGAGAAAACATCTTTTGTCGAAAAGATTTCACCGACGACAAGAACTGAATTACAAATTACTACTCAAGTGAATACTGAAAAGACCAAACTTGCAGAAAGTGATATGATTTCCACAGCCAAAACTCAAAGAACGTCACAGCAAACTCCAGGGAGTTGGTCCACTGGACCTCCACTGCTGAGCACAGATGTTCATAATACTGAAAAAGCTTTACCAACGGAAGATCATCACGCAAGAGAGACAACAACAGGCTCATTACCAGAAGAAAACCTTCAGTCCACAACCCAGTTTCAAACATCTGAGTATACAACATGGGTTTCAACACAAGGTCGTTATGTGTTTTTGTGTTATATATAAAGATAAAAAATAAATTCAAAACGTTCCAATTTTTAGCTTCATTTTCATCCTATTTAAATCATAATCAATTAGCTTTAGCAGTTGCACGTTGTCTTTTTAGACATACATTGGCGGATAAATGACACGCTTTTAATTGTTATAGATAACAGCCATTACTGCCATGTGATCCAGAGGCTGCTTTTGTTGCTATTTGCTTTCAATACTTATTGGGATTTGCATTAGCAAGACATACTATACATTGCAAATCAAAATGTGAGATGTAGATGGTTTGAGAAAAGCAACACATTTGTATTTTAATTACTAATTTGATACTTATACATGTGTACTGTCTACCCTAGGTCTGTACTATACCAAACACAGTGTGAGAGCTATTAATCTGGAGTATACTTCGGACCTTGCCGACACATCCTCAACACGATACATTACATACTCGAAAGACTTTGAAAATTTGGTAAGTGTTAACATAAATTTGACCGGATAAGATGTTTGCGAATATTCATATGTAAGGAGATAACGTTAGCAGAAATACATAGTGTTATTACTACAGGCTAACGCTGGGAGAACTCAGAACTTAACCTAAACTTTTTATTTGATCCCCATTTAATCTCTGGTACTAGAAGGCAATCAAATATTGGGCCACGTATATCCTTGCCTTTGGCAAGGTTTTCAAAGCAGTACTAGTGGCAACATCGAATAATCCAAATAAATCCAAATAACCGTATTTAAATGCATAAAACCTTTATTTTTATAGCTCACTCCTGTTTTGAAACAAGAATATTCTAATTTCCTGTGGATTAGATGTGACGGCTTTAGGTATTGTGCCTTTTTATATCCATGGATAATATTTGGTTTGTCAAATACTTTAAAGTACAATTAACACTATTACGTGGATTTGGAAAAACGATAAACATCACTTGTTATTCTGCTGTTTATAAACGTTTTCGCAATATGCAGGAGTGGAAGTGTGATAGTCGATTTTACAATCGCAGCCACAAATTCCGCCATCACAACATCTGAATTAGAGGCATCGATACAAAACAGTCTGGCGAATAGTTGTCAACTGAGTGATGGAGGTTCAAGTACAGAGTTCCAGATTAATGAAAGTTGTGTCTATGGTGAGTTACGCATGACTCCACTAAAACAAATTTGACCGCACTTGAATTGAGACAAAGTATGTCTTAACAGTGAAACTGTAAAACCTCTACCCTAAACTCTGAAAAGATGAAAAGTTAGTATTTAGTCATTTTAAATTTCATGAGACCGAATGATTTTGATAGTTCAAGTCCACATTGTCTACGAATTAATAATTTATATAATACAGTAAAGCGGTACAAACTTTAATTCTCTTTTACTTTTCTTTAGCAACAACAGAAGTGACCACAGAAGGTAAGTTATTCGTCGTTTTGTTGACGCCAAGTATTGCTTTACAGGAATGTTCAAACGCCTAAATTCGGTATTTGTTAACTTTTAATTGGGTTATCTGTAGTTACCACCAAACGTTTGGTTGAAGTAAAAGTTTAAGTTGCTATTTGTATAATATACCTGCAGAAATAAAAATGAATTGTGGTTCTCTTTCAAAAGCTTCATCAATTGCTACATCATTTGCTACTTCTGAATCTTCTACACTATTAACGCCTGAAGGTACAACACAAGCAACATCAGAAGCCACCACAGGAGAAGCCAAAGTTACGTCACAGGCAACGTCAGAAGGCACAACCCTGAAAACTACTGAAGTTACAACAGACGCTACCACTGAATTTACGTCACAACCTCCAACAGAAATAACCACAGAAAGTAAGTCATTAGTCGTTTTGTTGACACCAAGTATTGCTTAACAGAAATTTTCAAACGCTTAAATTCGGTATTTGTTAAATTTAATTGGGTACTCTGTAGTTACCATAAAACATCTGGTTGAACTAGTAATATAAGTTGCTATTTGTAAAATATGCCTGCAGAAATAAAAATGAATTGTGGTTCTCTTTCAAAAGCTTCATCAATTGCAACATCATTTGCTACTTATGAATCTTCTACACAATTAACGGCTGAAGCTGCAACACTACCAACGTCAGAAGCCACCAAAGTAACATCGCAGGCAACGTCAGAAGGCACAACATTGAAGACTACTGAAGTTACAAAAGAAAAAACTGAATTTACCTCACAATCATCAACCAAAGCAACATCACTGGGTCCATTCGCAACTGAAATAACTTCAGAAGGCACAAGTCAGTCAACAACAGATCATACTTCAGAGAGCACCAGTGTTGAGGCCACTACAGAAACAAGTAAAACTACTACTGCAGTTACTTCTGAAAGTACTACACATATCTATGATTCATCTGTCGTTACCAGTGAAGCTACAAATGAAGTACAAAGTACTGCTGAGACAACAGAAATGACAAGTGAGGCTTCGACACCGGAACTTGCTCCACCAAAATTGGTGACAACTGAAGCTACTTCATCAGCAACGACTGTATTTACTTCACAACCTTCAAGTGAAGGTACTTCTTTGAGACCAATTACAGCAAAATCTACCACAGACGGCAGCACGGCAGGACTAACAAGTGAAACTTCTTCTGCAGGCTCTTCTGAAAGCACAACATACCCTGACAAGGAGACATCTGTCATTACCAGTGAATCAACTGCTGAGTCTACAAGTACTGTCTCTACTGCACAGACAACAAAACTGAAAAGTGAGTCGATGTCAGGGTCAACTCCTGGATTTACCTCACAACCCACAACTGAAGGTGCAACTTCAGAAGGTACAAGCCAGGAAACGACTAAATATACTTCACAGGGTTCGTCTGCAGAGGCCACAACGGAAACAACAAGTGAGGCCATATCTACTGTGGTTTCCTCTGAAAGTACAACAGACGTATTTGAAGACACATCTGTCATTACCAGTGAATCTACTAGTGAATCAACAAGTACTGTTTCTACTGCCAAGACAACTGAATTGACAAGTGAGGCTTCAACACCGGAGCTTGCCAGACCAAAATTGGTTACAACTGGAACTACGTCAGAGGCAACGACTACACCTACTTCACAACTTACAACTGAAGTCCCTTCCCTGGGCCCAATCACAACAGATTCTACCACTGAGGGCAGGACTACAGGACAACCAAGTGAAGCATCCTCTGCAGGATCATCTGCTGGTACTACATACACTAACAAGGATACGTCGGTTATTACTAGTGAGGCAACGAGTGAAGGGCTCAGCACTGAAGTGACAAGTGAGTCTTCTACACCAAAAATTGTTCAGCCAAAATTGACCACCCAGATTATAACTGAGGCTACTTCAGAAGCAACCACTGAATTAACGTCACAATCTACAAGTGAAGCTTCATCACTGGGTCCAAATACAACTGAAATAACTTCAGAAGGCACAAGTCAGGCGACAACTGAATCCACTTCAGAAGGCACCACTGTTGAGATCACTGCCGAAATAAGTATAGCTACTTCTGCAGCTACTTCTGAAAGTACTACATATGTCTATGATACATCTGTCATTACCAGTGAAGTTACAAGTGAAGCACAAAGTACTGCTGAGACAACTGAAATGGCAAGTGAGATCTCCACACCTGAACTGGCTCAACTACAATTGACTACACAGGCTACAACTGGGGACCTTGCAGGAGCAATCACTGAATTTACTTCACAATCTACAAGTGAAGGTACATCTCTGAGACTAAAATCTACAGCAGAGGGTAAGGCGACAACAGAATCCACTTCAGAGGGCACCACTGTTGAGGCCACTGGAGAAATAAGTATAGTTACCACTGCAGTTACTTCTGAAGGTACTACACACATCTATGATACATCTGTCATTACCAGTGAATCTACAAGTACTGTTTTTGCTGCCGAGACAACAAAATTGACACGTGAGGATTCAACACCAGAACTTGCCAAACCAAAATTGGTGTCACAGGTCACAACTGAAGCTATGTCAGAAGCAACCACTGAATTTACTGCACAACCTACAAGGGAAGCCACTTCTCTGGGCTCAATCACAACAGAATTTACCACAGAGGGCAGTACCACAGGGCTAACAAGTGAAGCTTCTTCTGTAGGCTATTCTGAAGGTACCACAAATACTTATGAGGAGCCATTGGTTATTACTAGTAAGGCAACAAGTGAAGGGCTTAACACTGAAGTGACAAGTGAGTCTTCTACACCAAAAAATGCTCAGCCAAAGTTCACCACACAGGTTATAACTGAAGCTACTTCAGAAGCAACCACTGAATTAACTTCACAATTTACAAGTGAAGTTTCATCACTGGGTCCTATTACAACTGAAATAACTTCAGAAGGCACAAGTCAGGCGACAACTGAATCCACTTCAGAAGGCACCACTGTTGAGATCACTGCCGAAATAAGTATAGCTACTTCTGCAGCTACTTCTGAAAGTACTACATATGTCTATGATACATCTGTCATTACCAGTGAAGTTACAAGTGAAGCACAAAGTACTGCTGAGACAACTGAAATGGCAAGTGAGATCTCCACACCTGAACTGGCTCAACCAAAATTGACTACACAGGTTACAACTGTTGACTCTGCAGCAGCAACCACTGAATTTACTTCACGACCTACAAGTGAAGGTACATCTCTGAGACCAAAATCTACAGCAGAGGGTAAGGCAACAACTGATTCCACTTCAGAGGGCACCACTGTTGAGGCCACTGGAGAAATAAGTATAGCTACTACTACAGTTACTTCTGAAGGTACTACACACGTCTATGATACATCTGTCATTACCAGTGAATCTACAAGTACTGTGTTTACTGCCGAGACAACGGAATTGACCAGTGAGGCTTCAACACCGGACCTTGCCCAACCAAAATTGGTTACAACTGAAGCTATGTCAGAAGCAACTTCAGTGCCAGAGGTATCTTCTGAAAGAACATCACAAGCTACAACACAGAAAGTGGAAAAAGCTGAATTAAAAGCAACGTCAGAAGGCACACCGCAAGCCACGTCAGCAGCAATGGGACAAACAACTCTACGAGCAACCACGGAAGCAACTTCCGAAGTTACCACCTCAGAAATTGCAGGCGCTGAACGAGAGACTTCAGAGAGCACATCACAAGAAACGTCGCAGGCAACAACACAAGTAACAACGCACGAATTAGAGGTTACATCACAAAGCACAACAAAGGCCACGTCAGGAGCAACATCACTGCTAACTTCAGAAAATTCTGAAGTTACTTCAGAATCCGCTTCTAAAACATCAGAATCTACGACTTACACAACCACTCAGTATGCAAATCAAGCTGCAACTGAAGTAAATCTGAAAGGTTTGGTTCTTTATTTGCTTGAAAATGTTTCTTGGTATTATTTAGATTATTATTTGGAAAGATACAGGGTAATAAATCACAATTGTAGTGTCATAAAGCAGTTCAGTAAAATAAAAATCTTCCAGCTCTACTTTATAATGCTTATGCATTTTTAAAAGTTTGATGAGCGTTTCCTCGGGTTTAGTGTATTGTAATTGTCACAATTATAGAAATATGTCATTATTATCTGACTTGTTACTGACATTGTGCTCTAAAATATAAATTTCCATGCAATTATGCAGTGCACCCTATCACTATTGTACATATCACAGTGAATTTCTCTCAAATGTGTTAATGAATACAATCAATGCAAGTGATACATTCATTAATGCTGTTAAAAGACTCTACAACTTGAATATTAGTTACATTTGTAAATGTAATTTGTTTTATCATTTTATCCAGAAACAACCAAGTTGACGTCAATGGCGACGACGGAGCCAGGTAAGTTGACGCAAACACTTCATGACAGTTTTTGGCACACTCATTGAAACTTTATTTTCGAAACATTTTCCTCACAAGATGATCTCTTGCGTGGAAACCTTATGAGAATTGGAAAAATTGCGTAAATGTTTACAATTAAAGATTTCTTTGTTCATTTCAAATAACAGAAATGTCTTTCATGCTTTAGGCACGTCTGAAATGACAACAGATGGTAAAAAATCAACTTATCATATTAGGAATAAATTCTTTGCTTTATAGTATTTATGTCAATTATTCTTCCTCGACTGATATCAGGTACAAAGATACGAGTACCTGTCTAGCTTGTGCAAAAATTTGTGATAAAATACGCGCTGCATACACGATCAGCTTGTCACACAAAGAGCGTTGTTTCCAATATTGCTCTTCAAACAATTGACCATTATTAAAATAACCAAAATACAATAGAACCTGCCTTGGGAAGCACCCAACTTTTTGATGACCATAATGCCATAAAAGACACCAATGCCGTTCAAAACAAATAATGTAAACGTGAATATAAAGGATTCATGTCGGGGGAACCTGCCATAAAAAAACCCCAAAAAGTCGCCCAAGACAGATGCCGCTCAAGACAGATTCAAGACAAATTTCAGCCAAATTCTATTTTAAACATTTTAGATACCAAATCTGCTGTGCATTATTGCTTTGTAATTAAAGTGAAATTTGCTTTGAATGTACCAGCCATTGGGCGATTAGACTGTAGTGCAACACCAGTATGATTAATCAGCACCAACAGCTTGAAGAGATCTTGGCATTCTGTACATTATTAGTTTTCACAGGGTTCACCACCTTTGCATATTCTTCTGGCACATCTTCCAAATCTACACCATCAACACAAACCTCTTCTGTTGTCACCTTATATTCAGGGTCTGACGCGACCTCACCATCATCTAGTATTCAAACATCGCAACAAATCAATGTCAGAAGATCAGAGGAGAAATTACAAGTGATGTCAACGCCAACCACAGAGGGAACTTCCCAATTTGCAACCTTACAGCCAACATCACAGCCAACTGGGGAAAGAACATCAGAACTGACGTCTGGGTTTCCATCCCCAACTTCGGCAGCAAAATCATGGCAATCAGCCCACCTTACATCAAAGTCGACAAATGAAGAGACAATGCAGACAACTACAGTGTTCTCACCCTCTGCGGAAGATTTGTCTGATTCTACAAGCGAAACAGAATCGCCGTCAACTGCCCCAGAATCCAGCGAATTTACCTCAGAAGGGATCAGTCAATCACAGAGAACCACGCAACCAAGCAAACTGACCACTGCACAGTCTAGTGGAAGGACAACTCATGAGTTGTCATCAAGAGGGTCAACATCACAACCAGCTGACGAATGGTCATCAAGTGAGTCAAAATCACAACCAACTCATGAGTGGCCATCAAGTGAAGCAGCATCACAACCAGCTCATGAGTGGTCATCAAGTGAAGCAACATCACAAGCAACTCATGAGTGGTCGTCAAGTGAGTCAACATCACAACCAACTCATGAATGGTCAATAAGTGAAGCAACATCACAACCAACCCACGAGTTGACATCGAGAGGGTCAACATCACAACCAGTTGACGAATGGTCATCAAGTGAGTCAACATTACTACCAACTCATGAGTGGTCATCAAGTGAAGCAACATCACAAGCAACTCATGAGTTGTCATCAAGTGAGTCAACATCACAAGCAACTCATGAGTTGTCATCAAGTGAGTCAACATCACAACCAACTCATGAGTGGTCATCCAATGAGGTAGCTGGCACATCAGTTGCCAGAAGTGATACTTCAACAAAATATAGCAATGACATTGAGATGACATCGCATTTGGCATCTGAAGCTACTACAGATTTATCAGGAACAACTCTTAAAATAATGCCAGTGGTACATAGAGATAGGTCTTCCAAAGCTTTTGCACAAACAACTGAAGATCACACGACAGAAAAGGCGTCGATTACGTCATATCCATCTACAGAAGTGACATCCGAGTATACTACCCAGGGAACCAGTGAGGAAACATCACAGGCAACTAGTGAAGTGACATCTCATACACCTGCTGAAGTGACACCACAGGCAACTAGCGAAGTGACATCTCATACACCTGCTGAAGTGACATCACAGGCATCCAGTGAAGTGACATCTCATACACCTAGAGAAGTGACATCACAGGCAACTAGTGAAGTGACATATCATACACCTGCTGAAGTGACACCACAGGCAACTAGTGAAGTGACATCTCATACACCTGCTGAAGTGACATCACAAGCAACCAGTGAAGTGACATCTCATACACCTGCTGAAGTGACATCACAGGCAACTAGTGAAGTGACATATCATACACCTGCTGAAGTGACATCACAGGCAACTAGTGAAGTAACATCTCATACACCTGCTGAAGTGACATCACAGGCAACTAGTAAAGTGACATCTCATACACCTAGAGAAGTGACATCACAAGCAACCAGTGAAGTGACATCTCATACACCTGCTGAAGTGACATCACAGGCAACTAATGAAGTGACATCTCATACACCTAGGGGAGTGACACCACAGGCAACCAGTGAAATAGCCCAAGCAACTAGTGAGATATCAGAAGCAGCTACAGAAGGATTAAGGCAAACATTATCACATACAACTTATCACTGGGGATCAGAAACAGATACTGAAGAAACATCACTGGTGAGTCACGGTTGGACTTCGCAAACAACTGGTGAGAACACACCAGAACCAAGTGATGCCTGGACATCATTAGGAACTACAGAGACAAAACAAAAAGAATGGACATCAGAGGCGTCTACTGAGTCGACATCGAAACAAGCTCACCAATGGACTTCACAAAGTGTTGTTGCAAGAACACAGAAAATTTCGTCAGAAGCATGGCATGAAACGACATCTGTCCAAACTTCTGAATCCACAACATGGGCTTCAACTCAAGGTTGTTATGTACAGAATTTTTGTAAATAGGGAGGGGGAATGTGCTTAAATTCTTTATGGTTAAAACAATTCGCACACAGCTTGCACTAAACACCACGTCGAGACACAATTCATATGAATATTTATCAGTTAAAGATCTAAATGGGGTTTCAGATATTTTCAAATGTATCACATTTCTGAACCCAGAGAATAGTCGTGAATCTATATCTGTAAAGCCTCAAGACAAGTTTGTTAATATGTCACATATTCTTCATTAGGTATTTCAATTGCAGATGTAAATGTTTATGGTTTTACCATTATTTAACTACAGATTAATGCACATTTTCAACTCGCTTAATAAATTAATTGGTGTCAGAAAGAACTAGAATAAATGACTTGTACATTTTGTTAAAGTAAAATCAATCATTTTTTAGGCCTGTACTACACTTCATACACTGTTAGAGCTGTTAATCTGGAGTATACTTCGGACCTTGCCGATTCATCCTCAACAAAATACATTACATACTCTAGAGACTTTGAAAATTTGGTAAGAACGCAATGTGATCGATCTGTTATTTGTTGTCTTTCAGTAAGGGTTACCAAAACACAATGATGATGGAACAGTGATGACATTTAAACACACTTAGAAATTTTAGCTCTTTTATTTTGTTGAAATTTTCACCTTGTTTAAAATGATTTATATCGTTAGTTCAATGCAAAGTGCACGAGAAGAATATGTAACCATAAGAAATGAGCAATTTTAATCTATGCTTATTTTCTACTCTACCTATGAGCTTATTGAAGTGTCATAACATGGTACTTTTGCTGTAGTAATTGTAATCATAATAATTGTTGTAGTCCTCCACAATACTAAATGTTGTGGTTTTACTTTCAGTTGACTCCTGTTTTTAAACGAGACTTTCCATCACGATTCCGCTTTATACGGTGTGATGGATTCAGGTATTTACCATATCTTATTCTGTTAAAGATCTAACGGTGCACTGACCCTCATGCCATATTTAGAGTCTGAATTTTCACAGAATTGTCTGAAATGGCCAGAAATACATTTTCCCCCAGTCCCGAAGGGGTGGGTGGGGTCCTGGTAAACTTTTTCACAGAATTGTCTGAAATGCATTTTTCCCAGTCCAGGGGGAGGGGGGCGCCTTGTCACCTTTTTCACAAAATTCTGCCATTCTGGCATGAGGGTAAAAATACAATGCGTGTGAGATGCAGGTAACAACTAGTAAGTGATGAATAGCATGCTATGACCAAAGATGAAAGACCGTTTCATATATCCAGCACGGCTCCAGCCCAACACGCGGCAACTCGTACAGTGGTCCAACCCGTGCAAAGCTTATCACACCCATCTCATACAATAACAAAAATAATATTCCACCAACTTTTTATTTTGTTAAGTGCATAAAGACCCTTGTTTTGTAAGTTATGCTCATTTTCATATTTTACATTCAATTTTCAAATGTTCTTCATACAAATCAATGAATCTGAAACTTGTACTGTACAGGTGGCACATATCTCATCATGTTAAAATTAACTTTACTGAAGTTAATCACATTCGCATGGAAATTCAATTTAATTTATGATAAAAAGTCTTCAGATGAAATACTATTGTTACCTACAGTGATTCTATGGTGCAGAAAAACTTTTTGAGTTGAGTTTAGTTTAGTATTGTACGAGTTGGGTTTATACGGGTTGGATGATTGTATGAGTTGGGACGTCCCACATGCACCGTGGGCAAGCATTGTACATTTTACTTCTTAACATCCTTATTATTCTAGGAGTGGAAGTGTAATCGTCGATTTTACGGTCGCAGCGGCCAATTCCGCCATAACGACATCGGAACTGGAAGCGTCGATACAGAACAGTTTGGCAAATAGTTGTCATCTGACTGAGGGTGGATCAAGTACAACATTCCAGCTCAATGAAAACTGTGTCTATGGTGAGTTTTGATATCTCTTACATAATTTTTGCCAAGTTGCTGCACAATTAACACATTTAGTATTGCCTGAGTACTAGTAACATCTGTAATAGTAAAGCTGTTGTACAATGTTATACAACTGCTGTGTAAAAATTAAAACAAAAAAAATAAAAGAAATTTAAACAAAGTTTCTACTTACTTTTTTCAGCAACCACCGAGATATCTACTCAAGGTAATGTAAATTAAATATTGATTCATTTCATTGGAAATTTTGAATGCCAATTAAAAATAAGATAATGGTTAGCTTTTGCTGTTTAACTGGTGAAATGCTTTTTGCTATTTTGGTTCAGTACACATGTATTTAACTGATCATATGTACATAAATAAGAATGGTTATCATGTAACTGGTGATTTATATTTTTCAAAGCTTCATCGGATGTAACATCAATTGCTACATCATCTGCTACTTCTGAATCTTCCACACAAATAACATCTGAATCTACATCACAAGCAACATCAGGGGGAACTACACAAGGAATTGCAAAAGCCAAAATGACATCAGAAGCCACGTCACAAGCAACTTCGGAGGGAACATCTCAACAAACGTCAGAAACAACCACTGAATTTATTACCCAACCAACAAGTGAAGGTACTTCCCTGGGTCCAATCACAACAAAATCTACCACTGAAGGCAGGACGACAGAAGAAACAAGTAAAGCTACCTCTGCAGGCACCTCTGAAGGTACCTCATACAGCTATGAGGAGACATCTGTCCTTACCAGTGAAGCAACTACTGAATCTATATCTAATGTCCAGACAACAGAGCTGACAAGGGAAACTACTTCAGAGTCAACGACTAAATATACGTCACAATCGACAACTGAAGGTACAACTTCAGTAGGTACAAGCCTGGAAACGACTAAATATACTCCCATCAGTACATCTGCAGAGGCCACAACAGAAACAACAGGTGAAGCTATTTCTTCGTTAGGCTCCTCTGAAGGCACTACATATGTGTATGAAGACACATCTGTCATTACCAGTGAATCTACTAGTGAATTTACAAGTACTGTTTCTACTGCTGAGACAACAAAATTGACAAGTGAGGCTTCAACACCAGAACTTGCCAAACCAAAATTGGTGTCACAGGTCACAACTGAAGCTATGTCTGAAGCAACTACTGTACTTACTTCACAACCTACAAGTGAAGCCACTTCTCTAGGCGCAATCACAAAAGGATTTACCACAGGGGGCAGCACTACAATACTAACAAGTGAAGCTTCTTCTACAGGCTCTTCTGAGGGTACCACATATGCTTATGAGGAGACATCGGTCATTACCAGCGAGGCAACGAGTGAAAGGTTCAGTACTGAAGTGACAAGTGAGTTTTCAACACCGGAAGTTGCTCAGCCAAAATTGACCACACAGGTTACAACTGAAGCTACTTCAGAGGAAACCACTAAGTTGACGTCACAATCTATAAGTGAAGCTACATCACTAGGTCCAATTACAACTGAAGTAACTTCAGACGCCACAAGTCGGGAAACTACAGAATCTACTTCAGAGGGCACCACTGATTTTACTTCACAACCCACAAGTGAAGCCACTTCTCTTGGCCCAAGCACAACAGAATTTACCACAGAGGAAAGTACTACAATACTAACAAGTGAAGCTTCTTCTGCAGGCTTTTCTGCAGGTACCACGAACGCTTATGCGGAGACATCGGTTATTACTAGTGAGGCAAGGAGCGAAGGGCTCAGTACTGAAGTGGCAAGTGAATCTTCTACACCTGAAATTGCTAAACCAAAATTGACCACACAGGTTACAACTGAAGCTACGTCAGAAGTAACCACTGCATTTGTGTCACAATCTACAAGTGAAGCTTCATCACTGGGTACAATTACAACTGAAATAACTTCAGAAGGCACAAGTCAGGCGACAACTGAATCCACTTCAGAGGACACTAGTGTTGAGGTCGCTACTTCTGCAGTTACTTCTGAAAGTACTACACATGTCTATGATACATCTGTCATTACCAGTGAAGCACATACTACCACCGAGACAACTGAAATGACAAGTGAGGCATCCACACCAGAACTTGCTCAACCAAAATTGGTTTCACAGGTCACAACTGACGCTACTGCAGCAGCAACCACTGAATTTACCTCCCAACCTACAAGTGAAGGGACTTCTCTGAGACCAAAATCTACGACAGAGGGCAGCACGACAATACTAAGAAGTGAAGCTACTCCGGCAGGCTCCTCTGAAAGTACTACATACGCTTACAAGGAGACATCTGTCATTACCAGTGAAGCAACTACTGATTCTACAAGTACTGCATCTACTGCAACGGAATTGGCTAGTGAAGCTACTTCAGAGTCAACGACAACAAAACTTTCAGAAATGCAACAAACATCTCAAGTCACATCACAAGCAACTTCAGCAGTTACTACACCAGAAATTGCAGAACCCAAATTAATGCTCACGTCAGATCTCACTACGGAAGCAACTACTCAGTATGCATATCAATCTACAAATGAAGTAAAAGGTTTGGTTATTTTACGTCCATCAATTAGTTCTTTGGGTAACAATTTTGTAATTAAGCATCTGACAGAAAAATTAAAGTAATCGGTCAGTTACCTTTTGGGGTCTATTTTGCTTTGGGTGGAATGAAATGTATATAATGTGTTAAAACTCAACCGCAAACAATCCTTTATTTTCGTATTTATCCAGAATACCGCTAATTTGATTTGGCTGCATGTTATACATATGTACAGATTGCATGTGTTTCAAATTCAAAATATTAATGAATATCATTATACATGATATTTTTATTAATATTTTATAATTTTAATGGTATGACCTCCTTTTTTCATTTTGTTTTGTTGCACCATGTTTAGTATATATCTTTTTGATTTCAGAAACAACAGAATTGACTTCACTGGCTACAACAGAAGGTGAGACTTATTACACATTTAAACATACTGACAACGATACCAGAATACGTGGCAAAGAGGCGTTTCCAACCTTTCCACCAGACCAAATTGAAAAATTCTTGATTAATATGATCAAGATTCATTATTTAATACCGAAATAATTGTCGTCTTAATCAAATATGAAGATGCTTTGAAATTCTTTGAGAATTTATTTTCTCTTTTAGGCACAACTGAAATGACAACAGCCGGTAAGAAATTTTACATTTGTAAACACATTGCACAGCTTAAAAGATAAGCTTTTAAAATTAACTACACTTGCACATTAGGGGAATATATACATGAGGTCATGAGTTTTTAGTTTTTGCTTCATGTAGTATTTTTAGCCAGTTTTTTACGCTTGTGGACAGTGCAGTGCAATGCAAATAAAAGCAACGCATGTTACGCTGTTAGTTTACACAGGACATACAACTGTTGCATATTCTTCTCGCACCTCTGCTGAATTTGCAACACATTCCAAATTGACATCACAAACGTCTTATGATGTAACCTCACATCCACACTTAGCTGGAACATCACGGCAAACTAGTGTACATCAATCTAGTGAAGAAACTTCACCGTCTAGTACTGAAGGGATATCATATTCAGTTATTTACGAAACATCAAAGCCAAATACCAAAGTAACAGCAAAGCCGATTATTGAAGCTCTAGGTCTCACAGTCAACTACTGAAGTTATGTCTCAATCAACTGAAGTGTCATCACAATCTAGTACTGAGAAGAGACCACAATCAACTACTGAAGTTATGTCTCAATCAGAAGTGACATCACAATTTAGTACTGAGAAGACACCACAATCAACTTATGAAGTTGTGTCTCAATCAACTGAAGTGTCATCACAATCTAGTACTGGGGAGGCATCACTTTCTAGTACTGAGGAGGCATCACAATCAACTAATGAAAGGACAACTTCACAAAAAATGTCTGATGTAACGAGTCGCTATAGCATTGTAACGTTACAATCAACATCGGAATTTACGACGGAAGAAATATCAAGTTCAAGTTGTGCCCATAGTGAATAAAGAATTGCCCTCCGAAGCCACAACGCAACCAACAACCGAACACACATCAGAATCCCTGGGCACTACCGATGTGACATCCATTGACGCGTCTCACAAAACTACTTAAATAATGTCAGACACAATTACTGATACTGAAGGCATTGCAGAGAGTACCAGTAGTTCTATTTCACAGACAACTAGCATTGAATCTGAAGCCACTGCAATGGGATGGACATCTGAAGTAACAAGTGAGGAATCTCTGCACTCAAAAAATGAATGGGCATCACAAGTTACGACCGAGGAACCAATACACACTACAAGAGAAGGAGCTTTACGATCTAGCGAGGGTACATCGGAAGGAACACGGCAGCCTAGTAATGAAGAGACCTCCGATTTGACAATCGACATTATATCACCAACAACTATTCAATTTGCATCAGACAAACAGACAACGTTACCAGCTACTTACAGATAACAACAGATAAAACTACACAGACAGTGGTTGAAGGCAAGTTACCGGCTGAATCGACATCAATGCATTCGACACATTTAACGTCAATGGAACCATCAACAAAAAATAGTTCAGAACAATCAGAAGAAACTACAGTCATTACATCGTCCGGTGAAGCAATAACACATATTGATGAAATTACATCAAAGACCACTCATCATGAGACGTCACAAGCAGATGACACCAACTCATGGGTGGACGACAAGTACACATTTTGTACCATCGTCTACCTCTTCTGAATTATCTCAGCATTCATCATCGGAATTCTCAGCTAGAACGACACCTGCAGGGCAAACAACACAATTAATATCGGGACCAACTACAAAGGAATATGATTTAAGCAAATTAGAGGCCACCTCAGCCCCGACCTCGGATGGAACCTCGGTGTATACTTCTGGTACAACACAGGTTAAACAGATAGAACATCTGAAGGTACAGAACAAACAACTGCATCGAGTACAGAAGCGACATCAAATGTACCAGAAAAAGGCTCAGAAACGACTGTAGAAATTTCTTCACAGGGAAATTTGAAGAGTACCTTTGAAACAACTTCAGAGTATATTTCAGAAGTCACGTCTCAAACACCCCATGAATTATCTGTAGGGACATCTCAAGCGAGTGATCATACAACTAAAGAATTCGAACGACCCAAGTTACATATCAGTACTGAAGCGACATCTGAAGACACCATCGCAAATCACACCAAAAGGGACCACAGAAGGAATATCTCAGCCGGAGACCACAACACAGGCTGAATTACAGTTCACGCCAGGAGCAACGTCAGCAGGACCAGAATTTAGTACATTTAAAACAACCTCAGAAGAGATGTCACAGTTGCCTGTTGACGAGACATCCGAACCAACTCACGAGTGGACAGCAAGAACATATTTCGCCACATCTAAAGGAACCTAAATCTACGACACATCTATCCTCCGATGCTGCAGATCAAATAACTTATGGTGTCGTCACATCTGAATCTACTACAGAAGAACCTGATAAAAGACGTGCAACATCTGAAGAAGTATCGGAAGCAACGTAAAGTGCTGAAATAGTCACAGAAATAACATCCCAATCGGAAACTATAAATGATGTTTCACCACAAGTCTCAACAGAAAGGACATCACAGGAAATCTCAACAGCATCTCATGCGTCTTCAGCGGCCACACCACATACAACGGAAAACACAACAGGAGCACCTGAGCATACTTCTGGAGTTACATCTGGAAGTTCGGAAAGGACAACGCGAGCAACAACAGAGCTAACTACGGAAGAAACATCTCAGGAAAAATCGTCGCCAGATAGCACCACAAAAGTGACGTCTTCCCAAGCTGTGAGTATATCCCAAGCAAGATCTGGATCTATAACAACAGACGATGTCAAAGATAATTTACAAACAACTTCAGAATGGACTTCAAAAGGTACATCACAAAGTACCACCGGTGACGCGAGCTCCGCAACATCAGAAGCATTTCAGGAATTTACAACGCAAAAGCAAACTGAAGAAACTTCACACAAATTTACATCAGGCAAAGAAACAACAGAAATAACTCATGAATGGACGTAACAAATGACGTCACAACCAACTCATGATTGGACAGTAGGTACAGAGTTGACAGATTCCACCACTTTTGAATCTCATACCCATTCGTCGTCTGGTGTTATGGCTCAAACAACCTCTGCAGTATACACAACATACATAACCCCAGAATTTACAACGAGACAACTTGAAAGGGCTAAAATAGAACCGACATCGGGTAAAACCACAGAAGCAACTACAATAGGTACGTGAGAAACAGCTTCAAAACCCACATTAGAATCAATTGATACAACTACTACCAACCAAAGTTATGACTCGCTCAACTTTAGAAAATTTTACCGAAGAAACATCACAGGCAACGCCTATAACGTCTTCCACTGGGACGTCACAGGTACGAGGTTTCACGACAGAAGAGTATGGGTATGCCAAATCACAGACTACCTCTCATGGCACATCTCCAATAGAGGAAAGACCAGGGTTAACTACAGAAGAGACGCAGAGACTACCGTAAAAGTGTCATCAGAAGGGATGGCTCCATCACAGACTACATTACAAGATACTTCTAACACTGTGACTTCAGAATTCATTGAGAATAGGTCAGAATCATCAGATGAATGGCAGTCATCAACTTCTACCCTTCACGGAACCACATCACAAGCTACTAGTGATGAGACATCTCAACCAAGTCATCATTGGACCTCAGGAATACTTGGTGAGGTGACATCACAAAACACGCATGGATGGGTGTCAACAAGCAGTACGGAGTCACAACCGAAATCTTCTAGTGAATGGACTACACAGGCAAATGAGAGAATAACAACACAACCGGCTGACGAATGGACATCAGGAAAAGATTATCAAGAGACATCAGTGTTACCTCAAACAACAACACCGGTTCAAACTTCTGAATCCATAGTGTGGGCTTCAACACAAGGTTGTTATGTGTTATTTTGTAAATATGGGATTTTTTAGACAAATTTGCTTTTTTAGCTTTAGTTGTTCGCATCAAGTGTTTTAGTTACACAGTGTTTAAAATCACTTATCATTTCACATTTGATCTTCATCTACACATCTAATGTCTAGTTATTTAGTGGTTATTTGTAATGTAAAAATTATGTTGCAAAACTATTCTTGATCATCCTTACTTTCAATTTCATTCATATTACAATGTCCGCCTAAATTTCATACTTTTACAAAAAGCAGTATCACACATCGTAAATATAAAACCTCGTTCACATTTTGAGGCAAGGATATGTATACATTACTTTCATTATGTATTCATTATGCATTACTTTGAAGGTCTGTATTATACCAAGTATAATGTCACGGCTGTTAATCTGGTGTTTGATACTGACCTTGAAGATTCGTCCACAACCAGATATATTAAATACTCCACGGACTTCGTAAATGTTGTAAGTTTTGAACTAGAAAAAATAGAAGTGATATAAAATTGGCGAAAAGTACAGGACCTATCAAGTGATAACTTTCAGATAGTGATCAAGCGCATATTTCATGAAATTCGCTATTGAATTTTTGAATAAAATATTTCTAGTAAATTCTAGTGTAGATAAACAGGTCTGAAATGACTCGCCTCCGTGCTTTCAGTTCACTTGATTTCTGCTTCGGGCACCTATTCCGACACTTTGTGAGTTTATTTTCAGATGACTCCTATTTTACTGCGAGATTATCCAAAACAATTCCGGGAGATAAGATGTGACGGTTTCAGGTAAATTGGCACTGTTCATAGTTTGACTTTGAAATCAACTGGGCCATCCATTTATCCTTGACCACTGATAGGGATCCATCAGTTTAATTCATCCATAAAATTAATTAGTTAAATTACTACACAGACCATTTGGCAAATTTTCCATTTTGATAAAATGAGATGAGGATTAACGATTTTGATTAAGGATAGGTCTGTGCTTACTATTCCAGGAGTGGAAGTGTGATAGTCGATTTCACAGTCGTAGCAGCCAATTCCGCTATTACGACATCGGAACTAGAGGCATCGATACAAAACAATCTCGCAAACAGTTGTCATCTGACTGACGGTGCATCAAGTACAAATTTCCAACTCAAAGAGACCTGTGTCTATGGTAAGTTTTGATACTTCACACTGTTCCAAGTCATTTAAATCATAAAATCCTTTCAGTTTTAAGTACTCATGTTTTGTCTGCGTTGCTTACTTCCTGCCAAGGCAATCTCAAGTGACTATTGATTACATTCTAAAACAGAAAAAAACGGATTTGTCTGTGAAATAAGGCATCTCAAATGTATAATGAGGGCAAAAATATTTGCTTGAACGCACAATTGCATTGTCTGAAATTTACTTATTATCTCCAATTTTCCTTCAGCAACAACAGAATTATCCACGGAAGGTATCAATCATTTTTGTTTTTGTTAGTTGTAACGACAGTTAAGATTTTAGTGGTTAAATGCTTTGGACAGTATGTAAGTGGGAGCATTAAATAAATCAAACTCGTGTACATAGTTCTTTGCATGATAGTATTTTTGACGACCGTCAGTTGATGTAATATTTGGCCTAATTTTTGGCTTTCATCATTAAGGTTAAAAGTGAGATTTTGTAGATATTTGTAAGATAACGTTTACGGGGAGTAACCGGTAGTTATTCTTTTTTAAAAGCTTCATCAGGTGTAACGTCAATTGCTTCATCATTTGCTACTTCTGAATCTTCCACACAAATAACTTCTGAATCTACATCACAAGCAACATCAGGGGGTACTACGCAAGAAACTGCCAGAACATCGGAAGCAGCAACAGAAGCGACATCACAGGCAACCACACAACAAACTACAGAAGCCACTTCCATTGGGACAACAGTAGAATCTACTACACAAATAACATCACAAACAAGTTCAATATTAACAACCGGAGCATCTTCTGAGCCTGCTTCAGTGCCAACCACACAAACCACATCTTATGGAACCTCTGAATCCACCACAGAGGAAA
Source organism: Haplosyllis anthogorgicola (assembly GCA_038406195.1). Taxonomy (NCBI): domain Eukaryota; kingdom Metazoa; phylum Annelida; class Polychaeta; order Phyllodocida; family Syllidae; genus Haplosyllis; species Haplosyllis anthogorgicola. Next base: position 44,788 of record JBCAUI010504593.1, on the reverse strand, counting down.
TTACCAAACTAGAATTGGATGTAACTTCGGAAGCAACGTCAACACCAACTTCAGAGGCAACGTCTCATCAGACACTAGAGGCTACAACTACGTCTGGCCAGACAACGGAAGAATCTTCAATACCTCAAGAGACCTCAGAATTAACCTCAAAAGGAACATCACAAGTGACCTCAGAGAATGCTGAAGCAACAACACCAAAAGCAACCACAGAATTAACTTCAGAGATCACAACTCCGGAAATTGTCAAACCCAAATTGGAAGCAACTTCAGAATCTACTTCAGCTGGCATGGCTGGCGAGGCCACAATACAAACAACTAAAACCACTTCGTCGGGCTCTTCTGAGGGTAGTACCTATGAAGAGACATCCATTGTAACTAGTGAGGGAACTACGGAAGCAACCAGTGTGGGTTCAAGTATTGTCTCTACTTTTGAGACAACTCAAGCTACAACAGGTGGCACGAGTAAACTAACCAGTGAAGCTACTTCAGAAGCCACCTCTGTATTCACTTCTGAAGGTACTACACATGCTTATGAGGAAACATCAGTTATTTCCAGTGAGGCAACCAGTAAAGTGTTCAGTACTGAAAGGACAAGTGAGTCGTGCACACCTGAACTTGCTCAACCAAAATTGACCACACAGGCTACAACTGAGGGTTCTTCAGCAGCAACCACTGTGTTGACTTCAAAATCTACAAGTAAAGCCACATCACTGGGTCCAATTACAACTGAAACGACTCCAGAAGGTACAAGTCAGGTAACAACTGAATCTACTTCAGAGGGTACCAGTGTTGAGGGCACAACAGAAACAAGTAAAGCTACTTCTGCAGTTACTTCTGAAAGCACTACACATGTCTATGATACATCTGTAATTACCAGTGAAGCTACAAGTGAAGTACAAAGTACAATTGAATTAACAAGTAAAGCTTCCACACCAGAACTTGCCCAACCAAAATTGGTTTCACAGGTGACAACTGAACGTACTTCAGAAGCAACGACTGCATTTACTTCACAACCTACCAGCGAAGGCACTTCTCTGAAACATACAGAACCTACCACAGAGGGCATCTCCACAGAAGTTACAAGTAAAACTACTTCTGCAGGGTCTACTGAAGGTACTACAAATGCCCATGGGGAGACATCTGTTATTTCCAGCGAAGCAACTACTGAGTCTACAAGTACTGTGTCTACTGCCCAGACAACAGAATTGACAAGGAAAACCACGTCAACTCCTGAATTTACCTCACAACTTTCAACTGAAGGTGCACCTTCAGAAGGTACAAGCCAGAAAACGACTGAATATACTTCAAAGAGTTCGTCTGCAGAGGTCACAACGGAAACAACAAGTGAGGCCATATCTACTGTGGTTTCCTCTGAAAGTACAACAGACGTCTTTGAAGACACATCTGTCATTATCAGTGAAACTACTAGTGAATTTACAAGTACTGTTTCTACTGCCAAGACAACTGTAGTGACAAGTGAGGCCTCAACACCAGAACTTGCCCAACCAAAATTGGTTTCTCAGGTGACAACTGAAGCTACGTCAGAGACAACAACTGAATTTACTTCACAACCTACAAGTGAAGGTACTTCCCAGAGCCCAGTCACCACAAAATCTACCTCAGAGGGCAGCACTACATCTGTACCTTCTTCTGAAGGTACTACACATGCCTATGAAGAGACATCTGTCATTACCAGTGATGTAACCACTGAGTCTACAAGTACTGTTTCTACTGCCCAGTCAACAGAATTGACAAGTGAAGCTACTTCAGAGTCAACTCCTGAATTTACATCACAAACTTCAACTGAAGGTGCAACTTCAGAAGGCACAAGCCAGAAAACGACTGAATATACTTCAGAGGGTACTACTCGGTCTTCCACTTCAGTGGTCACAACAGAAGTATCAACGTCCGAAAGTACCTCACAGCTTACCACGGAAGGAATAGCTAAAACCTCCTCTGAAGTAACAAGATCAACTTCAGAATCCGTATCAGATGCACTATCAAAAGGCACTTCAGGATTTTCAACAGAAGTCACTTCGGCAATCACTACTCCAGAAATGGCAAAACCAGATTTGCAAGCAACATCCGAGGCGACTTCAGAAATGCCAACTTCGGAAGGCACTTCACAGCCGACCACGAAATACACATCTGAAGGAACCACGTGGATTACATCTGAAGTAACTTCAGAAATGGTAACCACTGAAGTACAAACACCGTCAGAAAGCACCACAATAGTAACAACATCAGAGAGAACTTCTGAATATACTCCAGAAGAACATACATCTGAGGCAACTTTTGAAGTGACACCAAAACCAACATTAGAATCTACTTCAGAAGCCACATCAGAAGTAACCACACTAGAAGCAACTTCTAAGGTCACGTCCAAAGCAACCTCAGAACCCACCTCAGAGGTCTCTACCGAGGAACTAGCCAGAACGACTTTACCAGCAACTTCTGTGGTCAATACAGGGCAAACGTCGGAGGGAACCACGGAAGTCGACTCGACAACATCCAAATACACGTCAGGAGCTTCAACTCAACACGCTGATAAAGAAACTACTCAAGGTATCTCAACAATTTCAACACAACCAACAACTTCAACTTCATATAAAGGTTATTCTACAGATCAAGGTATATTAAAAGGTTTATGTATGAGTCTTGATATTTTTCCATCGATTAGATAGTTAGTTACAAGTGAACAGTTTAGATAGTCCACCAGTTTTGTCCTGTAGGTCATGTCAGACAGTTTACTGTCAAGTTTCGACTAGCCCAGGTTATTTAAAAATATCCCTGTAATTGCATTTCTTGTGTTTGGTATTCTCTGACACTCAAATTTTATTGAAATGTAAATGAAGTACAAACAGTAAAATACAAATTTGTCCTTTCTGTCTTCAACGTTGATCTTCTTATTGAGAGGAGTCAAAATGGATCCCTTGTATTTCAACTCATTGCCAAGAAACACGCATCTCAATACGTGACCACAACATAATTATGTGGGGTGAATGGTTATTATAAGTAGACGGAAATGTAATATACATAGCCATTATTTAGTCAGTATGTTGTGCAACGCAAAAAAATGTAATGAATAATCTCTATTCATTACAATTCATTCCTTCATTAGAAACATACAATGGACTAAATAATTAACATTTTCACTATGCCGCTGAAGTTTAAACATATCTTTTTGTTTTCTGTTTTAGAAACATCAGCGATCACAACAGAAGGTAAGCCTTAAATATAAAATTACCTGTAGTATGACTGTTATGGTTATTTATCGTGATTTGTAAAGCAGTGCCTTCTAAAGCTGTAAAATAGTTATTGCATAATGATTTAATTTGAAACAAATACGCATGTAACATAATTGGAAAGATACTTTAGTATTGAAAGGCTGTAGTCAATAAGTAAGTAGGTAAGTAATTGAAGATTATTTCCTTTGGAAGCTTTCACAGATATTTCAAGTTCTTCTGCAAGTTCTTCACCTACGTCGTCTTCAGTTTCATCCAAGACAGCGGCTTACATTTCTACGCAAGTAACCTCGGAATCTACAACAGCGAAATTAGCGGAAGCAAAAGTTGAAGTTACCACGGAAACAACAACGAAAACAACATCAGAAATAATGTCTTCGGAAGCTACACAGTCAACATCACAGATTACATCGGAGGCTAAAGTGGAAGCAACCTCACAGAGTATATCAACGGCAATGAAAAAGGGAACAAGTGCATTAGATTCTACAATGGAGATAACAACTGACTTTACATCACAATCCGTTCATATTTCATCATCAGTATCGTCTAGAGGTACATCTGAAACAACTTCATTTGACATATCTGAAGCTACATCGCAGGCAACATCGCATCCTTCGTCAGTGGTCACTTCGCAACTAACATCAGACGCAACATCCCAGGGGACATCTACAGTAACAATAGAAGGTACATCAGAAACAACTTTAAAGATATCTGCGGATAGAACATCACAGGTTAAAACGGAAGTGACTTCCCAAGGTACGACAATAGCACCTAAAGAAATTTTAACAACAGAAGGAACAACAAGGGTCTCAGAAACAACCCTGGAGATAAGTACGCCACAAAAAATACTGACGTCGGAGACGACCAGCACATTTCAAACAACAGAGCAGGATATGTCTACGCAGAAGACTTCCGAGCCTTCTTCAGGGATGACATCACAAGTAACATCAGAATTCACAACAAGAAAACTCGCAGAACCAAAATTACGTGCAACTTCCGAATCCACGACCGAAGGAACGTCTGAAATAACAACAAAAGGATCATCACCATCAACTTTAGAGGCAACTACAGAAAAAACATTGCCGAAGACATCACAGCCAGAGACTACAATTAAGATAACAATCGAAGGCACTACAGCGTCACAGGCAATATCATCTACTTCTTCATTTATGACGTCAAAAATGTCATCTGAACCTGCAACAGAAGAAATTTCAGTTGCAAATGCATATTCCACTTCAGAGGTAACATCGCGTGAGACTTCTGACAGTGTTACATCCGAAACAACACCAGTAGTCTCATCAATTGGGACTACGTCAGAAATCATCATGGAGTCTACTGCAGAAAAGACGTCCCAAGCTAAATTACAGAGAACGTCAAAGGCTACAACGGAAGCAACCACTGAAGCCACAACACAAGACATCACAAGAGCTGGATTAAAAGCAAGTACAGAAACCTCATCACAAGCCACTTCTGAGCACACATCTGGACCATATCCAGAGACGACTTCTCAAGGAACTGCGGAGAGCTCAACAGAAGCAACCACAGAAGGAATATCCCAGGGAACAGATTTGACTACATCTCATCAAGTCTCGTCACAAACAAATTCAGTCGCAACGGTTGAATCAACACAAGCTTTACAAGCAAGTGCAGGAATGATAGAGAAAACAGAATCCTCAGAGCAAACAACGGCACAAGCGACTTCGCCTGTGACATCGAAAGAAAACACCGAAATAGGCACTTCAGAGGCCTTTGCAGAGTCCATTTTTGCCGAAGGTACAACGTATGAAACAACCTCTACATCTACAGTGATACCAGAAGGTTCAACAACACGTGAAACTTCAGCAGGCTCATCAAAAACGACTGAATTGTCGTCCTCTGAAACAACGATAACTACTACTGAAGAAACAACTGCTGCAACGTCAACAAAACAGGTCGCAAAAGCAGAGATATACGAAACCTCGGAAGGAACATCACAGTCTAGTTCAGGAACTACATCTCAGGTGCCAACACAAACACCTTCTGAACCAACTTCTGAATCAACAGTGCAGCTCTCGTCTACAACAGAAGTAAATTCTCAACCAACAGCTTCAGAAGGTACTTCTCTTCATAGTCAACACACAACATCTAAGTCTTCTCCGGTAATCTCTACGGACCATACATCTCAACTTCCGTCTCAAAGCTATTCCACACGGGAGGATGACCGGGAAGGTTTGAATGTTTAGCTTATTTACAACTACCAGATGATGTCTAGCTATTTTGTTAAAAAAGCAACATTACGTCAAAAGAATAAGCCAACTAGTATAGAGGTATCTGATACATAAATTTCAATGGAAAAAAATAAAAACATTCTGTTTGATTTATTTTGATAGATATAGATGCGACGCAATGTTGTTTACCTATTTGTATGAAAATTTTTTGGACTGTAAGAAAATGAAAGCATTCTTCTCTAAGGAAAAGTGTCAGATAATGAAAACGCACAATACTTTAATCACTTAGTTTCAGTAACGTTTTATTTTGTACATAATTTTAGTCACTTTTTATTTTGAATATAGTTTAATGCACACAGATTTAGTTTAGTTTCATAAATACTAGCAGTGTATATATTAATTACATTTAGAATTTAATGAATATTGAAAGTACGAGATATTCATTAAAGTGCACGTTGTATTCCTTTCATGAATAAAACATTACGAGCTGTAAAATATCACCAATTTTTTATTTAGTTTCAGAAACGACAGTGTACACGTCATCAGCCCCTACAACAGGTGAGTGGTTTTTTTTCTTACAGAAACGACCTAAAATTGTCAATATGTTCACAGATGTTTTTCTCAAATTTGTCAGAATACCAGTTGAACCCAATGTTACATTAATTGAACAAACGCATATTTAATGTATCAACGTATTTCTACATGAGTTCATTAATTTAGTAACTCTTTAAATAGTAGCCAACAAGGTGAAGTATCAACTGTTGCTCTATTTTTATTGTAGAAAAGGCAGAATTTACCTCATCAGCGACAACACCAGGTAAGTCAATGTTTCAAACAGTTTGGCTTTTGGGGCAAAACATTGCTTAGTTTTCACAGGTTAATAAATTTATTATGCATCTTTAATGTACATATTATGTAGCCATGTTCTGTATATTATTAGTTTCTGAAGAAGTTTCTTCCCAAGCACCCTTCACCCCAGCTTCTTCACCATCTGCATTGCACACTTCTGCCACATCATCAAGCGTTACCTCAGGTTCAACATTACAAGCAATTGCTTCATCAGAGTCTACTAGCTTGCAAAGCACACAGTTTAGAAAATTATCTACTGAAATATCATCATTTACTACTAGTGAAATGTCATCACAAGCAACAAAACAACCAACTACTGAATCCACGTTGAAGGAATTTCACAGAGTAACATCTAGACAACCTACTGAAAAAGCTTCACATCAAACCAGTGCCGGATCATCTCAGCAAACTACTGAAACAACAACAGCAGACATAACACAGCTATCTACAGTATCATTACAAGCTTCTACTACAACAGTACGGCATTCAGGTTCTGAATTGACGTCAGATTCGAGTACATCGCAGGAAACAAATGAAGTTACATCGCAAACCGTCGACCAAGTGTCAACTACGACGGCAATTTCTCAAGGTTGTTACGAACACTCAATCTGTACATTTAAATTGCATATGCAATACATGAGTAAATCGAATGAAGATCAAGCTAAATACATAGTCTATTTTATGATTTTTAGAATCGGTTATGGTAGTAGTTGCACAGTAACATTAATGCACGGTAGTAAGATCCAAAAATTGTTCAGTTAGTATCAAATAATGCCATTTGATTGACCATTAAAATGTAGGTTTTACAAAGACTGTCCAACATTCAAACGAGGAGACAACAAGCTTGGAACCTACAACTGAGCAAACAACAAGTAGTGCTCATCAATCTACTGAGCAACCCGCAAGTGGCACATATGGGTACACACCTGAAAAGCCAAGAGGTATGGCAAATCAATATTCAACTGAGGAGACAACCAGTTTGGAGCACACAAGTGAACAACCAACAACTGGTACAGAGGAGCCTACAACTGAAGAAACAACAAGTAGTACTCATCAATACTCTACTGGGGAAGCAACAAGTCACACTCAGAAATACTCAACTGAGCTACCAATCACAAGCAATGAGGAGCACACAGTTGGGCAATCCACAGGTACTGAACAACCAAAAGTGAGTACAGAGAAATATGAGAATTGGGAGCACACAAGTGGCACACATGGGTATTCCACTGAAATACCAACAACTAGCTCTGAGGTACAATCTACTGAGCAATCTACAGAGACTCAGCAATATTCAACTGAGCAGCCACCACTTAGTACACTCAAATATTCACCTGAAGAGCATACAAGTGACTACTCAACTGAAGTGCCAACAAGTACTTCTGTGGAAGAATCTACCGAGCAACCTGCAAGTAGCACACACGGGTACACACCTGAAAAGCCAAGAGGTATGACAAATCAATATTCAACTGAGGAGACAACCAGTTTGGAGCACACAAGTGAGCAACCAACAACTGGCACAGAGGAGCCTACAAGTCACTTTCAATATTCAACTGAGGAGAGGAGAACTGAACTGGAAACGACATCCATTACTTCACGAGTAGAAACGACTGAACATTCTAACATGTATTCCACAGAGAAATTAACCAAGATTGTCACCACATCGTCGGCTTCAAGTGAAAAATCTAGAATCGTTTTCGAAGAGACTACAATCTTTCAAGGTTGAACTTTCTTTGCTTTTACATGAAATTATATTGTTTACCCATTTACATACAATTTAGGTATGAAATATGAAACATGCTTTGTAATATTGCAATGTGAATTGCCCACAAAAAACCTCTGCACATCTAGCATTTTCATACGTACTCTTCTGTTATTTTGCAAATTTCTTCCCATAGTTTATGTCTTAATTGTGCACCCATCTATTAAATCTAGTAGTATTGCCCAAATGATGAGGAAAATGGCAAACATGGTATATTAACTGTTTAGTGTTTAGAAAAAAAGGGTTACATCAAGTAAATAATCATACCCCATTTAGAATTTCTTATTGAATTTTCTAAAGATACGAGTGTCACATTTAAGATTGCAACAATGATTTGTACGTAACACATTGCACGAATTAATAGCTTTTTCTCTTTCTACTTTCAGGACCATCGACGGAGGGTAAGGACAAAACATTTATCTCTGTGAAAATATAATTAAATCAAAATAATGTCAAAAGTAAGAAATTAACAGATCTTAATTGTCTGTTTTCTACAATGCCTTTTTCTTCACACACAGCTCGTTTTCATAAACTTATCGCCCATCCTTTAACGCAACAAGTGCTGTATGTTGGTTTACGTATTGCTGGTATGATAGCGTTATGTAATAAATCAACATAATGCTACTCTCAGTATTCATTTTCTTGCATTATGGATGTACATTAAGTTTATGAAAACGAGCTGATAATGTAAAGAAAAATACAATGAAACAGCCGTAATCGTCTTACATTGATTTTGAATGCAATTATTGAAATATTCTCACACATTTTACCAGTTTCAAGCGGAGTTAGCACTATTGAAACCTCTTCTGTCACTTCTTCGATCACTTCTTCTGGCGTAACGTCCGGAGTTGAGTATGAATCGACGTCTCATCTAGTAAAAGAAGGGACGTTACAAGGACGTAGTGAGGTTACTTCAGCGGAACCCTACGAAACACCGCAAACTACTGAAGTGACATCTCCTGTAATAACAGAACAACCACACCATCAAGCGACATCCCTACCAGCTACTGAACTGACTTCCCAAGCAACTACAGAGGTAACATCACAGTCAACGACAAAAGGGACGTCACAGTCAGCTGCTGAAATATTTCAACCAGTCACTGAAGAAACATCCAAACCAGCAACTGTCGTCACATCCCAACCAGCAACTGAAGTCACATCACAGGCATCTGTTGTGGTGACGTCACATGCAAGCGCCGACATGTCATCACAAGCTGAACTGACATTACAGGGTATAACTGAAGAGACGTCACAATCAAGCAGGGAGGTAACGTCCGAACCAAGTATAGAGATTGTATCGGAACCATCATCTGCTGCGACTCCGCATCCAACCAGTGAATCGTCTAGTGTAGTATCACAGCAAACAACTAGCAAAGCAGCATCGGAGATGACATCCCAAGCAGCTAGTGAAGAGACTTTACAAACTACCAGTGAGGTATCACTGAAACCAACTAGGGTAATGACAGGGACATCACAAGTAACTAGTGAAACATCATCAGCAACCAGTGAGATGCCAAAAACAAGCAGCTTTGTTACGCCACAGGATTCTAGTGAGAGCACATTGCAGTCATCTCGTGAAACAGTGCACGAAGCCACCAGTGAGGGGACAACACGCATCACCAAGGAAGGTACTTCAGAATCAACTACGGAGGCAACTTCACAAATCACCACTGAAGTACCAACTCAAGAAACTACCGAATCAGCTTCAGAAATGACAAGTTCACAGGAAACATCTACAGGATCGTTCAAGTCAACAGAAAAAGTCTCCTCATCAGTTACCGAGGCAGCATCGCTTTCTGTCAGTAATGAAATGTCAGCAGCTCCAACAAATTCGCCTCAAGGTTGTTTAACATTACTATATTTAGTGTAAATATTAATTAGTCTAGTAAATAGCAAAATGCACGGAGATAAATATAAAGAGGTAGTTAAGCTAGCAAAGCTTGAAGCACAAATAAATAATCCATTTCTATCCGTGGGTACAGTTCTTTAACAAATTATATTTTAGCTTACACAGATCATTTTACGCAAGAGTCTGAAATGCCATCGACAAGGCAACATACAGATGTAACGACGAAAATTCCTTTTGAATTTTCAACCACCATCCCAAAGCAAATGCATTCTACAGAACAACCTGAAATCAGAACACTCGAGCACACTCCCGGAAAGCCGAAAACATTCACAGGACAGTACTCGACTGAAGAGACCACCTTTTCAGAGCCTACAACTGAAGAAACAACAATTGGTAAAAAAGAACATTATACTGTGCAGACAGGTAGTACTCTACAACATTCTACTGAAGAATCAGTAAGTTACGCTGAAGAATTCTCAACTCAGCTGCCAATTAAAAACACACAACAGTTCTCATCAGTAGAGTCAACAAGTCCTGAAATTCTTTCAACTGAACAACCAGAAATCAGGACACACAAGTATGAGAACTGGAAGCATACCACCAGTGAGTATTCAACTGAGCTACCAACAACCAGCTCTGAACAATTAACTGAGCTTTTCACAGAGATTCGCCAAGTTTCAACTGAACTACCAATAAGTAGCACTTCGGAAAGACGTCCCATGGAGACTACAGAGTATGTGTCAACTTCAAAACCTCACCTTCTCACTGAAGAAGCATTGACCACCGAGGCTTACCCTACTGTACCATCTGCTAGTACATCAGTAGCTACAGAAAAATCCGTAGGTTTGAATTCTGAAACTTGGACATTTTCGACGGCAGGTTCACCTAGGTTTTCGCAAGGCCATTCAACCTTCTACACCGAACCGTCTGCGTTTACAACTGAGCAACTCACAACTCCAAGGACAGAAGGTTGGAATAGTTATTTATAAAATATTTAGTATAAATCTATATTGATAACATTTTTGCTATAGTTTTAGGCTTTGGGCCTATTGCTAAATTGACACAAAACACGCCTGAATAAGTTTATGCTTACAGCAAACGTGCACACGTATATTTTAAGAAGCGTAAATTGCACCGTTCTCATTTAGAATTTGCGTTGTATATGCATTAAGTGTAAATAATTCGGATAATTATTTTCTCTTCCTACATTATTTACTCTCTTGACATCAATTAGCTAATTTCATTTTCATGTCAGGAACATAATTTATTTACCCTTTTGAAACATCGTTTTCATCTCACTTTCTTTTCAATACATTCATTATCATATTCATACCTTTCATACCTTGCCCCAAACCAGGTTTTGACTCATGAAAAAGTAGATATAAATATTATACGTATAAGTATGTTTACATGAAAAATAACCCTTTTATATCTGTATCTTATTTGTAGTGACCACAGAAATGGAAAGCACCAGCATAGGTAACCCGAAAATTTATTATTCTAAAATTGGTAGTTTCTTCCACTCGTTGTATGTTACAATTGAAGTAGGTTGTTTGGCTAACTGAAAACAGCTGGGCATCGAATTAAAGTTTTGTTGTAGTTTGATAACATGCCGGTAATTACACTTTTTCAGGATTGTATCGGATCACATACACCATCAGAGTATTGAATCATGACTACGCTACAACTGCTGCGGATGAAGCAAACTATATCGAAACTTTCGTGAAAGTTGTAAGTGTATGACTGTCGTAATATGACAGTTTAAGGAGAATAAAACAACGGGCTTGAAAACTCAAAGTCATATATTTCATATATTTCAAATCTTATTTTTGCTGCTATTTCACAAAAAAATTGTTTACCATAATTACATTTTTCTTTTTCAGATGGACCCATACTTCCAAGCCGAATTGAGTAGCTCTGGCTATTTAAACGTCGTGGTCGATTCCATAACGTACGTACTTTGAACGGGACATTTTTATTATTTATCCTCAACAATAATTATTTCCTCACGAGCAAAATGCTGATCAGTATAGATATTCACATTTTGCACTTTCCACAGAAATGTTTCTTCTGTTAAAATATCGGGAAAACGAGATTAAATGGAATCTGTCGATATCAGTGTTCCCTTCAGAAAAGCACAAACTCTTCACTCTAAAATCTTGATGCTTAACAAAATGACAAATTATTTTTGTCTCTGATTTACTTTTCTATTTTCAACTTTTTAGTTCCAGCTAATTTAGAGCAACAGGTACTGTAACTGCCTCCCCCCATAAGAATACAGATGTACACAGACTTTTAATGCTAATCATTATATGATATGGTGTACTATTTGTTTTCAATTATCTATTGTATATTTATTACAGGCCTGGAAGTGTCGTTATTACATTCACCATAACATCTACGAAACCAATAACACAGGCGCAGGTTGACGCGGTCATACAGAAGTACCTGCTGTACAACTGTAAGATTGTCAGCAACAATACGGAGTATCAACTCGTCGCAGGATGTGAAGGTATGTCTCAATACAAAGTTAACATCAGAATTTTGTCCCGCCGGATGCTTCACATCCGGAGAATTATTGTAGCCTCGTGTGTAGTAAATAGAACAAATGTGTTAATCGTGTTTGACATGTAATTCATTTCGAGATCAGTTTTCTCTCAGAGTGATTTAATGTGAGAACTACTCAATGGAAACACACAGAAAACGCACATGTTTTAGTAAGTCTAATAAAATCGAAATTGTTGTAGCTTCTGTGGCTTGTAGAAAATGTGTTATGTCATATGAATTATTAATGTGGTGGAAGATACTAAATTTGTGACATTTATGAATATACTTTTCATTTTTAAATAGTAACAACTCTGGCAACATCAGAAGCAACGTCAGAAGGTTTGTCATATCGTTAAATTAAAACTACAATACAGATTCATAATGGTGACACATTCATTCAAGAACGGTTCATTGTATTTACTAGATTCATACTGATAGCTCACTTTAAGAAATGACATCGCTTTATTTGACGTTTATTAATTTGGATGTCTGTCATTTTTATACAATTAGCAACATCGCAAGCTACATCTGTTGCCACTACTGCAGCAACAACCGCACAACCAGCAACAACAGAAGTAACTACGGATTCAACAACGCAAGGTAAGAAATTGGTACATTACTGCATGGCATTGAAATTTTATTCAAATGGTAAACATGCTTGGTTTAAAGTTAATTGCATTTTTAAGGGATTGTAAGTGGCTTGCTTTTAAAATGGTTTGTTGCTGTAACATATAATTCAGAAGGTTCCCAAAGAGATCTCAACAGTATCTCTTAATTGAGAGTAATGAATCGTGACATCCTTTGTAGAAGTTTTATTCCCCCATCACGTTTACAGTGGCACTACAGAAGGACAAAAAATGCAATTCCTTTACATATTAGGATGTTAAAGCAACAGACTGTTGACTGAAGCCTTTTATCGGTGTAACTCTTGCTTAAGATGGTTTTAGTTTAAAAATTACATAATTAAGAGATTTATTTTCTATGACATCATATTGTTACATTCTATCATGTTGTATATACATTCTTTGTGACGTGAATAGCTGAAAAAAATGTTGCTACATCTTTCGCTACTTCCGAAGCTTCTCCACAACATACGTCAGAGCTGACATCACAAGTTACGTTCAAAGTTACGTCAGAAGCCACTTCACAAACAACTTTCGGTGAAACAACTGAATTTACGAGTGAAGCCACCTCCAAGACGACGTCAGAATTTTCGACAAACAAGCCTACTACTACAGAGACGACACCTCATGAATCTACTTCTGAAGGTTTGCACGTGCAAATGCTCGTCAGTTCATGTATTTAACTTTATGTGTACATAAAAGTTTTGAAATATTTGCATGCAGACATTCCACACGTATTTTGTACAATCCGCATTCGTTTAGTTTAAACATTAATAATACGTGATAAAAATAAAAATATGTTTGAAGATTCACTTGGTAAATATGCGTTCCAGTTCCAGAAGAGCATGACTGGTCATTCATGTTAATTTGTGCTGAAGTGTTGTCAATACGGAAGGTTGATGTTGATCAATTGAATGTAAAAAGTGTACAACTCGAGAGTAATTTCCCATTTTCGCATGCATCCATGTCTTGTAAATATATGTAATTTTAAAATCATAAGTCTAATTGAAATTATTCACTGTTTCTCTCATTCGTTTGGGGAAGAATTATAGTTTTTTTCAATGTATTGTCTTTGTTGATAATTTAGACAAATGGTCTTTTTTTTTGAAACTCAGAGACAAGTGTAGCGACCAGTAAAGTTAGCAGTGAGGCAACTAGTCAAATTTCAAGTATTGCTTCTGCCACGGAAACTACAGAAGCAACAACTGAGACTCCAGAGCTTGCTCGACCAAAACTAACTTCACAAGCCACTACTGACGTTACCACACCTCTAACAAGTGAAATTACTTCGGAAGCCACAAGTGAAAGTACCTCTCAAGTTCAAAGTACTGAAGCAACTTCACAAAGGCCCACAACAGAAAGCACCACCTATCGTTACAAGGCAACAACAAGTGAAGCTTCTTCAGTAAAAACATCAGAAGGTACCACATACAAGGACACATCTATGACGAGTGAAATAACCAGTGAAACCACAAGTGAAGATACCACTAAAATTACCAGTGAAACCACAGGTGAAGCTACCACTAAAATTAACAGTGAAGCAACAAGTGAAGCTATCACTAAAATAACCAGTGAAACCATAAGTGAAGCTACCACTAAAATAACCAGTGAAGCAACAAGTGAAGCTACCACTAAAATAACTAGTGAAGCACCAAGTGAAGCTACCACTAAAATAACTAGTGAAGCACCAAGTGAAGCTACCACTAAAATAACTAGTGAAGCAACAAGTGAAGCTGCCACAAGTGTAGTGACAACTGAAGGCACTAGCGAAGCGACTAGTCAAGCTACATATCCAGAATTGACACAACCGAAATTAACGTCACAACCAACAACTGAAGCTTCAAGCCAAGTTACAAGTGAAGAGACGAGCATTGCCTCCACCTCAAAGACGAGTTACATGTATGCGGACACATCAATCGTTACCAGTAAACCAAGCACTGAGGTTACAAGCATAACTTCATCTCTGAAGACAACAGAGACTACTACCGGGCTGACAAGTGAGGCTTCAACCCCAGAACTTGCTCAACCTAGATTGACGTCAAAGGCAACTACTGAAACAACGACCCAAGCTACCAGTGAAGAGACGAGCATTGAGTCAACTGTGCAGACATCAGAAAGTACGACAGAAGGTTCTACTTCCGTTTATAAAGCCACTACGGATGTAACAAGTAAAGCAACATCTCTGCCTTCAATCACAACTGAAACAACATCAGAAGGTACAAGTCAGGTGACAACAGAATCTACTTCAGAGGGCACCACTGCCGAGACCACAATAGAAACAACTGAAACCACTTCTCTGGACTCTTCTGAGGGTACTACGTATGCCTACAAAGAGACATCCATTGTGACAAATGAGGCAACCACAGAAGCAACCAGTGTAGGACCAAGTATTGTCTTTACCTTGGAAACAAGTGAAGTGACAACTGGTGGCACCAGTGAGACCTCTTCAGAAGTCACTTCTGCATTTACTTCTAAAGGTACTACACATGTCTATGATACATCAGTCATTACCAGTGAATTTACAAGTACTGCTGAGACAAGTGAAATGACAAGTGAGGCTTCCACACCAGAACTTGCCCGACCAAAATTGGTTTCACAGGTCACAACTGAAGCTACTTCAGAGCCATTGACTGTATTTACTTCACAACCTACAAGTGAAGGTACTTCTCTGAGATCAATCACAATGGAATCTACCACAGAAAGTGTCACAACAGAAATAACAAGTAAAACTACTTCTGCAGGCTCTACTGAAGGTACTACATACTCCCATGAGGAGACATCTGTCATTACCAGTGAAGCAGCCACTGAGTCTACAAGTACTGTTTCTACTGCCCAGACAACAAAACTGACAAGTGAATCTACATTAGAGTCAACTCCTGAATTTACCTCACAACCCTCAACTGAAGGTGCAACTTCAGAAGGTACAAGTCAGAATACCCCTGAACCTACTTCAAAGGGTACATCCAAACAGGCTACAACAGAAACAACAAGTGAAGCCATATCTTCTGTGGGCTCCTCAGAATCTACAAGTACTGTTTCTACTGCTGAGACAAGTGAGGCCTCCACACCTGAACTTGCCCAACCAAAATTGGTTTCACAGGTCACAACTGAAGCTGTGTCAGACACAACAACTGAATTTACTTCCCAACCTACAAGTAAAGCTACTTCCCTGGGACCAATCACAACAGAATCTACCACAGAGGGCAACAGTACAGTACTACCTAGTGGAGCTTCTTCTGAAGGTACTACATATGCATATGGGGAGACATCGGTCATTGCTAGTGAAGCAACTACTGAGTCTACTGTATCTACTGCACAGTCAACAGAATTGACAAGTGAATCTACATCAGAATCAACTACTGAATTTACCTCACAACCCACAACTAAAGGTGCAACTTCAGAAGGTACAAGCCAGGAAATGACTGAATATACTTCAGAGCCTACAACTGTAGAGACCACTCCAGAAACAACAAGTGAAGCCATATCTTCTGTGGGCTCCTCTGAAGGTACTACACTTGTCTATGAAGAGACATCTGCAATTACTAGTGAATCTACAAGTACTGTTTCTACTGCCAAGACAACTGTAGCGACAAGTGAGACTTCCACACCTGAACTTGCCAAACCAAAATTAGTTTCACAGGTCACAACTGAGGCTATGTCAGAGTCAACTACCGAATTTACATCACAATTCACAACTAAAGGTGCAACTTCAGAAGGTACAAGCCAGGAGACGACTAAATATACTTCAGAGCCTACAACTGTTGAGACCACTCCAGAAACAACAAGTGAAGCTTTTACTTCTGTGGTTTCCTCTGACGGTGCTACACATGTCTATCAAGAGATATCTGTTATTACCAGTGAATCTTCTAGTGAATCTACAAGCACTGTTTCTCCTGCCGAGACAACTGAATTGACAAGTGAAGCTTCCACACCTGAACTTGCGAAACCAAAATTGGTTTCACAGGTCACAGTTGAAGCTACGTCAGAGACAACGACTGGACTTACTTCACAACCAGCCACAGGGGTAACAAGTAAAGCTACTTCTGCAGTTACCTCAGAAGGCACCTCATACACCTATGAGGGGACATCGGTCATTACTAGTGAAGCAACTACTGAGTCTACAATTACTGTATCTACCGCGCGGACAACACGATTGACGAGTGAAGCTACTTCGCAACCTACAAGTGAAGCTACAAGCCAGAAAACGACTGAATATACTGTAGAGACCACTCCGGAATCAACAACTGAATATATTTCTTCTGTGGGCTCCTCTGAAAGTATTACATACGTTTATGACATATCTAGCATTACCAGTGAAGCACAAAGTACCGTGCAGACAACTGAAGTGACAAGTGAGTCTTCCACACCGGAACTTGCTCAACCAAAATTGACTACACAGCCTACAACTGAGGGGTCCTCAGCAGCAACCACTGAATTTACTTCACAGCCTACAAGTGAGGCTACTTCACAAAACCTAATCACAAGTGAAACAACATTAGAAGGAACAAGCCATGTGACAACAGCATTTACAACAGAGGGCACCACTGCTGAAACCACAACAGAAACGACGAGTGAAGCCACTTCCACGTTTACTACTGAAGGTACAACATACGCTTATGAGGAAACATCTGTGGGTACATCTTCAGCAACAAGTGTAGGAACTACAGTTGTTGGCTTAACTGGTGAGACTACCGAACTCACAAGCGAAATGTCATCTGCGCAAACATCAGAGGCTACTACATATGGTTTGTATATAATTATGTAAATAATTACAGAATATAAGTTTTGTTTTTAATGTACATATTTCAAACAGTTTAATAGAATGTAATAATTGTTTAAAATATGTTTGTCACAATTCAAATGTACAGAATATTTTATCATTTGTAAATATTATGCTTCTCATCTGTATGTTCATTTAATTTAAACAATGACACATAACGCAGATACAAGTACAAAACTTTCGACAGAAGTATCTAGCACAGAAGAAATAACACAAGTCGGCAGTGAAAGCACAACAGTGTTTACAACTGTTAAAATAGAAAGGCCAGAGCTTGAGGCAACGACCTTCTACTCATCAAGCCATACTTCAGAACAAACTACCGAAAGTACGACAGAATCAACCACGCAATTTTCTCGTTTTGCTTCAGCAAAACTCACAACAGAGGCAACCAGTATAGCTTCTTCTGAAAAGACGTCGGAAACAACAAGTGAATCCATAAGTTCCCTTTCTACTGAAGGGACAACTCAAGTAACTAGTGAAGCAACCAGCATTGCATCAACTGAGGAAACAACTGTCATTGCTTCAACTGTGGAGGCAACTAGCATTGCTTCAGCTGAGGAAACGACTAGCATTGCTTCAACTGTGGAGGCCACCAGCACTGAGAAGGAAACAACTAGCATTGCTTCAACTGAGGAAACAAGTAGCATTGCTTCAACTGAGGAAACAACAAGAATTGCTTCAACTGAGGAAATGACTAGCATTGTTTCAACTGTAGAGGCAACTAGCACAGGGAAAACAACAAGCTTTGCTTCAACTGAGGAAGCAGCCATTTCTTCAACTATGGAGGCAACTAGCATTGCTTCAACTGAAGAAACAACAGAACAAACATCTGTTCCCACGAGTATTGCCTCTACTGTAAAACCGGTGGAAACGTCAACTGTAATTACGACCAGTGCCAAACCTAAATTAACATCACAGGCCACTACTGACTTTACCAGTGAACAGACATCGGAAAGGCAATTCACAAGTGAAGAAACAACATTAGGTACGACCGAGGAAACAACAGAGACTACCACATTGGAGGACACCACGTTAGTTACAAATGAAAAATCGTCTGTAGTAACTTTTGAAAGTACAAGTGAGGAAACATCAATTATAACCAGCGAAGCAACTAGTGAGGCAACAAGTATTGCTTCAACTGTGGAAATAACGGAAACCTCGAGTGAGACGAGCAGTGAAACCTCTAGCACTCAAACTACTACAGCGACAACCGAACCTACGAGTCAGGCTACTAGTATCGCAACTAGTGAAGGTACAACTGGTAGTACTACTGAGGTAACAAGCGAGGCTTCAACGCCAGAATTGGCCGAACCTAGATTAGTTACGCAAGCTGAAACCAAAGCGACGTCAGAAGCTACGAGTGAATTCACCACACAATCTACAAGTGAGGCAACAACACTTGTTCTTAGTAGTAAGGTGACATCTGAAGGAACAAGTGCGATTACAACGGAATCTACGACAGAGAGCACCTCAGTAGAGGTCTCAACGGAAACAAGTGAAGTTTCTTCAGTGAGTTCTCCTGAAGGCACCACTTTCAACTACAGGGATACATCTGAAATGACAAGTGAAGCCTCTACCATAGCTTCCACTGAGAAAACGAGCCAAACTACACGCACTTTATCAACTGCGGCAACAAGTGAGGTGACTAGTGAGACCACTTCGCAGGCCAGTACCGAAGCTACTTCACAGATTACTACTAAGTCAACCTCCGTGGCTACAATTGTAGAAACCACTGAACCTGCTGCAGAAGTGACAAGTGAATCAACCTCCCAAGTCGCGAGTGAAGCCACTACTCACAGTGAAGTTACCTCACGGGCTACTAGTGAGTCTACCTCTCAGTTAACAAGTGAGGTTCCTACCAGTGGCGTAACTACTCCTGAAATTGGCAAACCTAAGTTTACAACTGAGCGACAAACAACCGAATTTAGTTCGGAATCAACAAGTGAAGGAACTTCACGGATCTCCAGTGAGGCTACAACAGAGAGTATTACCTCGGCTTCAACTGAAGGAAGTAGTGAATATACTTTTGTATTTACCTCTGAATCATCCATAATGACGACTGAAGTGACCAGCAAAGCCACAAGCATTGCTTCGACTGAGGAAACAAGTGAGCTTACATCTGCGTCAACCACAGGAGCTAGCAGTGCAGCCTCAACCGACTTTAGCACTGAAGGTACAACTGAAGTAACTAGCATTAAGCCTACTGGTGAAGTTACAACAAGTTACACTGAGGAGACAACTGAAGAGACGACTCATATTACTGAGGAAACACCAGAACTCAGACAGCCTAAATTAACATCTGGAGTTACAACAGTTGAAGTTACTTCTGAAGCTACCTCACAATTTACTAGTGAAGCTACCTCACAAATTTATTTGACAAGTGAGGCAACACCTGCTGTTACTAGTGACGTGACAACAGAATTTACAACTGACACTACGACTGCCGTAACAACTGAGCCTGAGCTTTCATCAGAAGGCACTTCACAAAGTACAACATATGCATATGAAGCGACAAGTACTGAAGAGGTAACCAGTGAAAGTACCAGTCTTGGCACGTCATTGGAGACAACAATAGTGACCAGTGAAGGTACATCTCAGGAAACTACTGAAATCCCAAGTACTGCTTCTATGGTAGAGACAACAGAAATAAGTAGCCAAGCTTCTACAGAAATGACTACAGCCAAAATAGTACTCACCAGTGAAAGTACCAGTGTTGGCACTTCAGGAGAGACAACAATGGTGACCAGTGAGGGTACATCTCAAGAAACTACTGAAACCCCAAGTACTGCTTCTACGACAGAGTCAATAGAAACTAGTAGCCAAGCTTCCACAGAAATGACCACAGGCAAAATAGAAAAGCCATTGGAAGAAGCAACAACATATTACACTACGTCAATAGAAACATCGGAAGCCACAACGGCAGAAACAACGGAGGTTTCTAGTGTTGTTACCACCGAAGAAAGAACACAAGGAACAGCTGGGGCAGAAATTGTTGCCTCAACTGAACAAACATCAGTGATATCCAGTGAAGCTACAAGTATTCCTACCACTGAGGAAATAACAAGCAGGGTAACAAGTTTACGGTATACTGAATATACAACAGTACCAACTAGTCAAAAAACAACTCAAGTCTCGACTGAGTTTACTACTATGGAAACCAGTGAAGGTACAAGTATTCCAACAACTGAAATAATAACAAGTAAGACATCAAGCATGGCATCAAGTACTGCAATGAATGAGGAAACAACATCAGTTACCAGTGAAGGTACAAGCATTGTTTCTACGAAAGAAACAACAGAAGCTAGTACCCAGGCCACCACAATTATCAGTACACCTGAGATAGAGAAACCACTGGCTGAGGCCACAACATCTTACTCATCCACTGAAACGTCAGAACCGACTACAGAATTCACCACTGAAGCTAAAAGCATTGCGTCCACGGAAAAGACAACTGCAGAAGTGAAGAGTTATACATCTAACGAAGGCAAAGGTGAAGGGACTACTGTGTACTCTACAGAGGAAACTACGGAAGCAAATACTGTATCTTCTACAGAGATAACCAGCAGTGCAACGTCTGAATTCAGTTCAGAGGCAACCACAGAAAGTAGTACCATTGTGCCTCTGACTACACCTGAGATAGAAAAACCAAAAGCAGAAGTTACAACACACATTTCATCTATCGGGACATCAGAACCTAGCACGGAAATAACCTCTGAGGCAACAACCCTTGTTACAGATTTTTCCACAGCTGAGTTTACTTCAGAAGCAACTAGTGAAGTGACAAGTATTTTTACAAGTGAGGAAACAACAACTTTAACAAATGAAGGCACCAGCATTGCTTCCACGGTTGAGGCAACAACGGAGTCTACCAGTCAAGGTACTAGTGAGGCTTCAACACCAGAACTAGCGCCACCTAGAGTGACGTCTGAGCCAACAACTGAAAGTACTTCGGGAGTTACTAGTGCTGCTAGTTCTCCGATTACTAGTGAAGCTACCTCTCGGGCTACTAGTGAAGCTTCCACTGAGATTGCTAGTGAAGTACCTTCTCGAATTACTAGTGAAACTACATCTGAGGTTACTAGTGAAACTACTTTCCAGGTTACTAGTGAAACTACCACAGAGGTTACTGTTGAAACTACTTCTGTGGTTATTAGTGAAGGCACCTCTCAGTTTACTAGTGAAACATCTTCTGAGGCTACTAGTGAAACTATATCTGAGGTTACTAGTGAAGCTACCACGGAAGTTACTATTGAAGATGCTTTTGAGGTTAGTAGTATTGGTACCTCTGAGGTCACTAGTAAAACTACTTCTGAGATAACTAGTCCAGCTACTTCCAAGGTTACTAGTGAAGCTACCACAGAGGTTACGAGTGAACCGACTCTAAAGCTAACCAGTGAAGCTAGCACGGAGATCACTAGTGAAACTGAAACAACTTCAGAGGTTACTAGTGAAGCTACTTCTCAGATTACCAGTGAAGCTTCATCTGAGATATCAAGTAGCCCAACCTCTCCTTATGAGACTACAACATATTTTTACAAAGACACTTCCATTGCAACAAGTGAGTTCACCAGTGAAGTAACAAACATTGCATCTACTGCAGAGACGAGTCTAGCCACAAATATAATTAGCACGGAAGTTACGACCGGGCAAAAAACATCAGAAGCTAGTAATGAAGGTACAACAGAATTTACCACTGTTAAAATAGAAAAGCCTCGACTGGAGGGAACTACTTCTTCGTCTTCACTTGAAACATCCGCGGGTACAACAGAAATAACGGAAGTAACAACGCAAGCATCAAGCATTGCTTCTACGGAGAAAACATCAGAAGCAACAAGTCTTTCGTCAATTGAACAAACATCTTTTGTATCCACCGAGTCTTCAGTTATTTCTACAACTGAAGAATTGTCAACTGAAACAACTAGCATCGCTTCAACTGAGGTGACAACAGAATCTACAGCTGAAGAAACAAGTGTTGCTTCGAATGAGGTGACAACAATAGTTACTAGTGAAGCTACAAGCGTTCCCACAATTATGAAAATGATAAGCGAAGCATCAAGTGCTCCTTCAACTGAATATACAACAGTGGTTACCACTAGTGTTGTAGAGACCTCAATACAAACAACTGAAGGAAAAACTATTGCTTCTACATTGGAAGAAACAGAAATTAGCAGCCAGGCTACCACAGAAATAACTACACCCGGAATAGAAAAGCCACTAGCAGAAACCACCACATTTTACACATCCCCTGAAACATCAGAATCCACCTCAGAAGGCATTACACAAACAAGTCTTCTGTCCACAGAAACTACAGAAGCATTGTCAAGTATGATCTCAAGTGAAAAGACATCACAATTAACAAGTCAGGAGACATCACCAGGCACAACACTATCATCCACACAGATGACAAGTAGTCCTTCTACCGCAAAAACAACAATGGTAACAGGTGAGGCAACAGGTATTGCTTCCACTGAATTTAGAACAAAAGAAACGACAGGGTCAACCAGCACCGAACCTATTGAGAAAACCACAGAAATTTCAAGTGAACAAACTACTATTGTAACCACTGAAGAAACAACAAAATTTAGTAGTGAGGCCACGACTGAAATTACAACACCAACGAAAGAGATGACATCAATTGGAACTTCAGAATTTACCAATGGAAGCACAACAGAAGAAAGGTCTGAAGCCACTAGCAGCGCGTCTACTATAGAAATAACGAACGAGTTCACAAGCATTGCCTCTACGGAGTTGACAACAGCAGCTTCTAGTCAAGCTGCAAGTAGCGCTATCCCAACAGAAATATCAAGTGAAGTAACTAGCATATTATCTACAGAACACACAACAGAATCGGTCATCGAAGGAACAAGTATTGAAACTGAAGTCACCAGTGAAGCTACTACAACTGAAGTAGCCACTTCTACTGTAGAGACAACAATGGCCACCAGTGAAGCAACTACACCAAAGATAGATAAGCCCCTGGAACAAGGTACTACAGCCTACACATCCTCTGAAACATCAGGACCTACCACACAAGGAACGACGTTGGTCACAAGCATTACTTCTACTGAAGAGTTAACAGAAACTACAAGTGAAGAAACAAGTATTGCATCAACTGAAGGATTGACAAGTGAACCAACAACTGCACCTTCAACCGAATATACAACAGAAACATCCAGTCAGAAAAGGATTGCTTCCTCTGAAGAGACAACAGAAGTTACAAGCATTGTCCCAACCGAGGAACTGACAAGTGAGATAACAAGTATTCCTTCAACTGAGTACACAACAGAAATAACCAGAAAAGAAACAGCCGAGAGAACAACAGAAGGAACCAGTGAAGGCACCGGTATAGCTTCTTTTGAAGAGACGATCAAAATAAGCAGTGAAGCTACAACGGAAGCAACCACGCCTGAGATAGAAAAACCAGCTACAGAGGCTACTACATATCATTACTCATCAGTTGAGACATCTGAAGCTAGTTCAAAAGGCACAACAGAAACATTGTTGACAACAGAAACTGCTACAGAGTATGTCTCTACCGAAAAGACATCAGAATCAACAAGTGAGTCTACGACAGAAGAAACAACAGCGCCAACTAGTGAGATCAGAACCAGTCAAATTGCTTCCACTCAATTCACAACGGAGACAACAACTGAACCTATTAACATTCAATCTACCATCGTAACAACTAGTGAAGCTACAAGCATTGCATCAACTGAGGAGGAAACCAGTGGACCAACTAGTATTGGTACATCTACCTACACAACAGAAAGCAGCAGTGGTGCCACTAGTGCTGCTTCTACTGAAACACTCACAACCACCGAAGGCACCAGTACCAAAATCACAACTGAATCGACATCATTTCAAACAACAAGTGAGGTTGAGTCCACTTCCACGAGTATGTTTGTTTATATTTTCCGAGAATATATCAGCGTCTGAAACCTGAACCACAAATTGTATATAAAGCTGTACATGTGCGTAATTGTTATTTTAGAGGCTTAAACGAGCATGTAAATATTTATCCGAGGACATTTTACTTATCTAACTTTATTTTAACATGATTGCATGTCGAAAACAACTTACATGTTTGCACTAGTTTCTTACTTTTCTTTCATACTTTCAAGTGACTAGTTTACTAAAACACACTATTCAAATAAAATGCCTGATGTATTAATGCCCACAATATGTTCACCTTCTTTGCACAGTCTGTCAATTTATATTTAATCCTGTGACGATTTAGATTAATAATCTTATTACTTTTGTAGGTGACAAGTATTTACTTTTGCATGATGTGGAATGTACCGATTTTCTGTTAAAAATAAACGATTGCAACATTTTCATTTCCAGCAGATTGACACCCACTCTTTCAATCTTGTACACCATGTCTGTTTCTGTTTACGTTAATATCTATATTTACATGTATCTCTGCACATTTCATACGTTTGTTTCGTCATCTTCGATGAAATTTATTCCTACACAATGATCTATTTTGACTTAATTGCATCTTCTAGCAACGCACCGTGATTTTGATTATTGCATGTTAATTTCAGTTTCGGGTTTCGTTCACTTATTTGATAAAATCTTATTTTTCAGTAATATACAGGAGTGATGACATTGAGACGATTTATAATCGAGTGTTTAATGCCGATTATGCCGACAGCTCAACTCAAACATACCAAACATTGGAAACATATTGGCTTAACTATGTAAGTGGACTTTTCATGGAATGTTATTTTCATGTGAATTAGCGTTAACGTAGGTGTTTTATGCTCAGTTAGTCTTACGCTGGTACAGTGCATGTAAAAGATTGGGTAATGTGTTGCTTTTGTTGCTGAACAATACATTGAATGTTTCATGTGTACATTGTTTGTACCTTGGTAGATGGATGGAATAATGAAGGAGTATTTTTCACCAATTTACCTGTACTCAAGAGTTAACGAAATGACGTAAGTTTGTTATCGCGATGTTATTTTAAATTGAACAGACCTGTCTACAGTTGTAATTATTTTTGTGCACATGTATTTGAAGCACATTAATGCAATTTGTTTGTGAAGTGCTATTTGGTGTAAGATTTCAGAAATCATGCCCACTGTCTTTTTGTTTGTCATCTATGTTTACTTTCTTGCACGCACAAAGAGAGGGCAGTGTGGTCGTTTCCTGGAGTGCATACTCCGTAGACAGGAAAATCACTGAAGCGGAACTGCAGCAGGCAATAGACGACAACATCCGGCAGCAATGCTATCTGCAGGACAGTGGACTGCAACTCAGACCTACTTGCCCATGTAATTATACAGTCATAATAACCGAAGATAGAGATTCAACCTAGTTTACATTGTGTTGCCATTAGCAACAAAATTTTAGATATGTAATACGTAATTTTGTTCAGGCTTCTATTTGTATTACGGTTGCTTGGTATTTACATTTGGAGGTTTTATTCGGTTGATTCACTTACTGTTGGTTGATGCATTAATTTTGCTTGAAGTAATTTAGGTTTAAGGTTTTATCTTCTTTTAAGACAATGTCATGCACCAACAATGTGTGATAATCAGTATAAATCAACTGGACGTGTTTTTCGTGTGAAAGTAAAAAAGCCAAGAATAAGTCTTTCTTTCATACATAACTAAAATATCACTGTCACTGTGGATTTAAAAACTTAGAAAGAAGTTGAATTGCACAATTATCAACAACAGTTGACGATAGTTGCTGTTAATTTTAACACTGCCTATTGTCTGTTACCTTACAGTTACTACAGCGGTAACAACAGAAGCAACCTCAATTGATACATCACAGGCAACATCTGCGGCAACGTCACAGGCAACCACTGAAGTTACGACTCAAGGTTTGTATGAAACGAAAGGTAAACTCTCGGAAAGAAATGACCTTGTGACGTGCCTCGTTTTTAGTACCTATAGTGTATTTGTCTTGGTATCTTTTGTTCTGATGCCAAATGGACTTTCTAAAAAATACACTCCTTTCTTTTCATTTTCGTATTGATGTTGAAGACACTGCGCCGACCACTTCAAGACAGTGTTACTACATTTACTTTTTATGGTTTCTTATATCTTCCTCATCTTACTTTACATTTCATATTCACCCTCATATCATGTTAAAATATAAAGTTCTTTTTGCAGCTTAACTTTAAAAATTGTAGATCGTATATCCAATGTCGTTTTTATTTTTCAGGTCTAACTGTTGTAACCACTGAAGCAACAACGGGTAAGTATATAAATTATAAACTCTTACACCTGCAATGTAATTTGTCTCAATAAATACAATTAATGTGTACAAATAAGGCTTCCCCATCAACTTCTGTTGTCAATATTTTAAACATTAAGAATTTAAGGATAAAGATGTCAAGCACATTATGTTATATTGTATTTGCAATTATAGTCGGTAGAAGGGTGGTTCATTGTTGATGTAAGAGGATTAACAATATTGCTCCATTGTTCTTCATAGCCATACAAAGTGCATTACGCTGTAAGATATGTAATATAGCCCTTGGTAAGAAACATAACTTGAACAGCTCAAATTTTCAGTAGAATTAAGCGATATATTCCTTTGTGAAAATGCCTTAAAGCGGCTACATGCCTTAATTTTTGTCTCCGTTATTTGCTTTCAATGAATGCCATTTTCTACTGTACACACTACACTTCCAATAACACTTGGACTTTCAACTGAAATTACATCTCACATAACAACACCAGATTTAAGTGGTGAAACAACAGAAATAACATCCGCAAGAACTAGTACTGAACAGACTACAGAACTTGAACTGAGCACTGAGGAAAGTACCTTTGCACCAACTTCAGTTGAAACTACATCCGTTATATCTGAAGTAACCACACAATTTACATCGCCTAGTACAACCGCTGAAACTACAAAAAGAACATCTGAACTTACTCAGCAAAGTACGGAATTAACATCCGAATCTACCTCTGGCTTGGTTTCATCTGAAAGTCCTACATCTCAGATGACGACGATAGAAACTGTAGA
This sequence comes from Haplosyllis anthogorgicola, assembly GCA_038406195.1. NCBI lineage: Eukaryota > Metazoa > Annelida > Polychaeta > Phyllodocida > Syllidae > Haplosyllis > Haplosyllis anthogorgicola. Next base: position 16,939 of record JBCAUI010504593.1, on the reverse strand, counting down.
GTTGACATCAGAAGGTACTACTGCAGAAAGCAAGGTAATTTCTGTGGTAACTACTGAAAGTACAACGGGAGGAACAACTCCTGAGATAGAAAGACCAGAGATTGTTGGTACGACAGAACCAGTGCCAACAACAGGAAGTACGATCGAATTTACAACTGAATTTGCAACAGAACTCACAACTGAACTGAAGATTACAACTGAAGGCTCTACTCTTCAAACCTCAGAAGTTACCAGTACTGTCAAAACAAGCGAGGAAGTCACTCAAACAACCTCTGAAGGAACATCTGCAGAAACCACAGAAGGTACATCAGGAATCACAACCGAGGGGACTACATCAAGAACAAGTACACAGATGATATCTGAAGGATCTACAGTTGAGTCCACCGAGACTCCAGAAATTTCAACTGTAGAAACCACACAATTATCCTCCGAAAGAACTACCATACGAATTTCGGAGATAACAACTAATGGTATTACTACTGAAATAACATCTGAGGTTATAACAGAATTTACATCAGGGGCTTCCACTGAGAAAACAACTGAATTGCTATCAGAATCGACTGTTTATGAGACTACAGAAATTTCGTCTCCAGCTACAACTGTTTCTCCAAAAAGCACATCAAATATAGTTACAACAGGAGAGACCACTGAGACAACAACGGCAACGGCAGAGTTTACCACAGAATTCACATCACAAGAAGTCACATCACCAGTTACAACAATGGAAACAACATCTGAGGTGACTCCTGAGGCAACTACCGCTCCACCAGAGAGCACATCAAAGATAGTGACAACAGAAAAGACGTCTGAAGCAACAACCACACAACTCACTTCTGAAGGTCCATCCATTCAACCCTCAGATGTGACATCTGGGTCCACAGAGGCAAGTGAGCAAAGCACGATAATAACAACTCCTGAGATAGAAAGACCAATAGCTGAGGCCACAACTGAATTAACAACAGAAGCTACGAGTGTTGGTAGTACAGAGATAACATCTAAAGTAACGTCTGTTCAAACATCTTTTGGCACGACAAAAGTAACAACGGAGGACGTAACCTCGGAGAGAACTACACAGGTTACGTCTGCAAAAACTACAGAGGAATTAACATCTGAAGCAACAACAGTTGAAACTACAGAATCTACCACAGAGTTAACATCCGCGGTAACTACAGAGAAATTAATCGAACTTAGTTCCAAGGCAACAACTGCTGAAACAACAGAAACGATTACTTCGGGAAAAACTACATCAGAGGCAACTACTGTAATGTTAACTTCAGAAGCAACGTCTGGAAAAACTAAGGAAACCACATCGGAAGTTACCTCTGCTATTCCAGAAAGCACATCAAATACAGTTACAACAGGAGAGACCACTGAGTCAACAACCGCCGAGTTATCCGCAGAATTCACATCACAGGAAGTCACATCAGCAGCTACCACAATGGAAACGACATCTGAGGTAACTACTGAGGCAACAACTAAAATAAATACTGTGTTTAGTACAAAACCAACCTCAGAATCAACAACAATTGGAATAACATCTGTGGGGACGTCAGGTGAAACATCTGCGGAAACGTCTGTAGGTGCTGAAACTACATTTGTAACAACTCCTGAGATAGTAAGACCAATAGCTGAGGCTACAACTGAAATAACAACAGGAGCTACAAGTGTTGGAAGTACAGCAATGACGTCTGAGGCAACGTCTGTCATGACAACTGAGAAAATTACTTCTGAAGCGATCACTAAGAAAACCACAGAATTGACGTCAGAAAGCTCCACTGAGCAGAGTACAGAAGTTGTAACTGAATCCACAACTGCAGAAAGTGCACAAACTACCCTGGAGACTACAGAAAAAACTACCACCAAAGAACCTACTACATTAACAACAGGAGAAACAACAGAATTTACGTCTGAATCATCCTCTGAATTTCCCACGAAGGAAACAACAGAATTTACAACAGCTGGAAGTTCCGAAGGTACAACAAGAGAAGGTATAACTACCGAAAGTACTACTCAAGCATTTTCTGGGGAAACGTCGGAAGCGACATCTACAGTTGAGACAACTACACAATTGACATCCGAAGCTACAACTGGGTTACGAGAAACGACCAAAGTAACGTCTGCTGCTATTACTGAACAAAGTACCAAATTAACATCTGAAAGTACCTCTCAAGAAACTTCGCAGGTTTCGTCAGAAATTGCTACAAAATTAACTTCAGAGGTAGTATTTGAAAGTAGCACTGTGCAAATGACGACGGAAATGGCTACGGAAGAAACAACTGTTGAAACTACAGAAGCAACAACTTTGGAGATGAAAAAACCAAAAGCTGTTGCCACAACAGAGATAACAACTGAACGAACATCTGAAGCTTCTACCACGGAATTGACTTCTGAATTTACGTCTGAACTGACGACTGAAGAAACCACAAAATTAGTAACAAAATCAACAACTGGATTTTTCGGTTCATCAGAAGGAACCACTCTGGTATCACCTGAACAGAGCACCATGGAAACTACAGAACAAACATCAGTGGGAACATCTGTTGAAACTACCCAACTGATGTCTGAAGGTACCTCTGAACAAACCACCGAAAGCACCCCTGGAGAAATTACATCACCAATTGTAACCGCTGAAACGTCGGAAGGAACGACACAGATGACAACTCTTGAAGCCGAAAATACTACATTGAAACTTACAACTGAATTATCGTCTGAAGCTACTGCTGCTGAAACAACACAAGAAATATCCGAATCGACCACACAGGAAATCAGGGAATTGACATTTCATATCACTACTGCTCAAACTACAGAAATGACATCTGAAACAACATCTAAGGAGGTCACGTCTCAGAAAACTACTTCCGAAATTACAACGAAAGAAATTACTGACCTGACTACCGAAGGCACCACTTTGCAAATTACAATGGAAGAAAGTACAGAATTAACGTCACAGAGAGAGGACACCACTAATGCTACCTCAGAGGCAACAACTACACTGCCATTTGAGTCCACCACTGAGCAGAGTCTGGAGACCACTTCTGAAGTCACTACAAAGGTCACTTCTGGTGAAACTTCCAAAGTGACTACTGAAGGCTCAACGAATAGGTACACTAGTGAATTTACAACTGAGAGTATTGCAGAGGTAACAACACACGAAATAAGAAGACCAGTCGCTCCATCAGAGGCAACCACTCAGATCACAACCGAATCAGCGTCTGAAGCAGTTGAATCAACCCAAGCATCAGTAGAACTTACTACCGAGCTAACAAGTGAGGCTTCCACCCCAGAACTTGCTCAATCTAGACTGACGTCTAAGGCAACTACTGAATCAACGAGCCAAGCTAGTCAAGGGACGACCTTTGAGTCAACTGCAGAGACAACAACTGAAACAGTATCAGAAGATACCAGTCAGGCAACAACAGAATCTACTTCAGGGGGCACCACCACCGAGACCAAAATAGAAGCAACTGAAACCTCTTCTGTGGGATATTCTGAGGGTACAACTTATGCTCATGAAGAGACATCCATTGTAACAAGTGAGGCAACCACTGAAGCAACCAGTGTAGGTTCAAGTATTGTCTCTACAATGGCGACAACTGAAACAGCAGCTGGTGGCACTAGTGAATTAACCAGTGAAACCACTTCGGGAGCTGCTTCTGTGTTTACTTCTGAGGGTACTACATATGCTTTTGAGGAGACATCAGTCATTACTAGTGAGGCAACCAGTGAAGTGTTTAGTACTGAAATGACAAGTGAGTCTTCGACACCAGAACTTACTCAACCAACAACTAAGGTAACAACTGAATCTACTTCACAGAGCACCAATTTTGAGACCACTAGAGAAACAAGTAAAGCTACTACTGCCATTACTTCTGAAGGTAGCACATCCGTCTATGATACATCTGTCATTACTAGTGAAGCTACAAGTGAAGAACAAAGTACTCCCAAGACAACTGAAGTGACAAGTGAGGCTTCCACACCTGAACTTGCTCAACCAAAATTGGTTTCACAGGTCACAACTGAAGCTACTTCAGAAGCCACCACTCAGTTTACCTACCAACCTACAAGTGAAGGTGCCTCTCTGAGATCAACTACAACAGAATCTACAAAAGGAACTACAACTGAGATAACTTCAGAATTAACTTTAATTGAAAATGTTGAAAGTTCAACATACGCATACACAAGTGAAAGTGCTTCTTCTGAAGCTACAACAGAGGCAACGACATCTGAGATAGCCACAGAGTATTCCACTGAACTGCCAACGTCGCAATCAATTACGTCTGAAGCGACATCTAGCGGTACAACTGAAGCAACACCTACAGTTGAAACAACAGGAATTCTCACGACGAAGAAGGAACCAACAAGTCAAGAAACAACTGTTTTACCAAGTGACATAAGTAGTACACAACAAACAACTCTTTTAACTTCAAGTAAGTCGAATCATTGCTGTACAGACCTGAAATTAATGTCTTTTGTAAGGTGGACTTTCGTAAATCTCATTTTTGCTCAGCTATTTGTTTGGTATTCAAGATATATTTAAGATATATTTTAAAGAAAGCTGTATAAATATTTTGCTTTTTGTCGGGCATTTTAAACCATTGCTTCTTAGGTGGTAAGGTGAACGCTTTGAACTTTTGTGTGTACTTATTATGTAACTGTCAGTGTTATACAATGTCGGTATTTATATTTCAGTTGTCACAACCGAGACTCCTACGACCGTGGTCCAGACCAGTGAGGTTACTTCTCAAGGTACGACACATTTGGTAAATTTTACACGAATAACCGTTATGGGCTGTTTTCGACCTATTTGATCCCTAGTCGAGAATGAAGTAGAGTTACAAATTTGATAAACTTGCACTTGTACCCGTAACTTACTCTTTTTGGAAACTATTAATTGGTTGTTTTGACTTCAATCGTAAGAAAACAGAAATATACATTTAGCTGATTTGCAAAATGTAAACAAAACTTACCTCTTTCATTTAACAGCACCAACTACAGTTGTCACACCAGGAGCTACAACGGAGAGTACAACAGATAAACTGCCGTTTTGTCTGTGTACTTTAAGATGAAGATAACACCAGTATAACACGTTTGCATTGCATGTTAAACAACAGTAGTTAGTCTGTACTGAACAATCTGATAAACACCCCCTCCCCCAGGAATAGTTACGTTGTACATTTATTGTTTCATTTTAACCTTTTTAATTCAAATAGTGGCGATTGCAAAAGCCAAAGCAACATCAGAGGCAACAACGGAGGCCACAACAGAGGTCACCACAGAGGTCACCACAGGTAGGTCAATGTATGCTACTTTCTGTTAGTATCAGGAGAGGGTGGTGTTTTGGCTTTTCAACATTTCGGTTTTAATTGGGTTCTGATAATCCTGTAAAATGTATGTTAACTGGTGCATTGAAGGTATATCATTTTCAATTATTTTATTTTATTTTATCAATATTACAGGGTAGAGTAGGGTTGTAGCTGTTGTGATGGTGTAGAAACAATTTCATTGCTAAAATTGGTTTTTAAATGTGGTTACCAAACCATCAGTAATAATAATAGGAATTAATAGATTAACAGGTAGTTTGCATTGCTATGAAATAACTAGACTATTAATCTAGTCTTATCATATTTCAATGTGTCATCTAATATTCCTATCCTGATTCTCTGTATTCTATCCATCTCATTGCGAATTACCATTATACATCAAATAACCTACATATTTCATACTATTCATGTTATGTAAGGTAAGAATCCATCGCAAAGCATCGTACCTCAAATCATTTCACCCCTTAGGTGTCGCGCGCTCAGGTTGCACATGAATATGACTAGGGAATTTGACACCAGTGGCGGATCCAATGGGCTCAAGGGACATGTTTTTCCCTCCAATAGTTTCCATTTTCTTTTTATGGAGTATTTTCGTGATAAATATGAAATCAGGGTGAGAATTTTAATCCGCTTTACCAACGATATATCCTGGATGCGATACTGGTTACTTTACATATTCTTTGATTGTTTAAAATAATTGAACTTTAAAGAGATATTTACTTTATAATGTGCTGCACGTAATTTTCATGTATGTAATGATTAGAACAAACTATGGTATCGACGTATATCTTGTTTTGCTTTCATTAGTTAGTCTATTTGAGCATAATTTAAATTTAGAGCGATAGAAGAAAACTCCTTTTATGATGTATGTTCCAGTATTTTGGTTTTTAGTATTGTTGATGTTTTAGATACTTTGATATTTCGGTTTCGCAGCTTGGAATATGTAGCACAATTACAATTGGTACCGCACTAACCTTTAGTAATTTAAAACAAAACCGGTTTTTATTAAATAGGTCTAAGTACTAAACTTATGTTATTTATTATTTTACGAAATGGGTCTATGTTACCACTTGATGTCGTATAGTTTTAAAATATTTTGGTCATTTACCTTTATTTATCCTTTTCCATGGTATAATTATAGTCTGCAATTATGTAGATATATAGTTTTTCTTAATTGACAAAATCATCTTCTGTAACAGGTGACGAATTGCTTCTATCAAAATTGTTTGGTTTAGGTTTAAATTTAAGACTTTTGCTTTTCTTAATGATATGCCTATGAGGAATTGTTTTGCATTTTCTATCTATAAAATTACACAGATGTAAAATCTTTAATTCTCGATGTATGAGTGCAGTGATGCTTGGATAAAAGTAGAAACGTCTACAAGAATGCTGTTTAGTGAGCGTGTTTCCTATTTTTACAGATTCCAATTCATAGTATTTGCATGACATTCTTGTTTGCTCGCTTTCTTTATTTTACTTGTTTTTCAAAAAAGATACTTTAGTATACAATACGGGTATGAATGTTATTAAAACCTATCCCTTACTTATTGCTTAGTGCGACAAAGTTTGCCACATAATTATATTTAATGAACGCAGACCGCTTAATAAATTACATTAAGATCCCAGCTTGGAAAACATCACGCACGAATTTTGCTTACAAATACCAAATGCAATGGCATTCGAATAATATTATAATGCTTTTGGCCTTCATCTATCACTTTATATTCCATCAGATTATCTAAAACTAACTAGATATACAAAAACTAAACACTAAAATATCTGCTAAAGTATGTTAGTTTAATTACTTTATTTATTTTAACATGTGCATTTTGCATCCAACAGCCAAGCCGACGGTAGTCACAACTGAGACGTACACAACGGAATCCCCGACAGAAGCTGCCACAACAGTTACAACAAGCCAAACTACTGAACCACAGGTTAACACTAAAACTACAACAGATCACACTACAGAAGTGACTACACCTGAAATTGCAAAACTCATTGCAACGTCAGAGGCCACAACCGAATCTATTACTCAGGTAACCACCAGTAGAACTACTGAAGCAAAAGCTACTTCTCAGGTTACCACTGAAATTACAACTGAACAAACAACTCAACTAACCACAAGTCAAACTACTGAACCAATAGAAACCACTGAACAGACCACTCAAATCACAACTGAAGTAACAACACCTGAAACTGAAAAACCCATTGCAACATCAGAGGCTGTAACCACCAGTAGAACTACTGAAGCAGAAGCTACTTCTCAGGTTTCCACTGAAATTACAACTGAACAAACAACTCAAGTAACCACAAGTCAGACTACTGAACCAATAGAAACCACTGAACAGACCACTCAAATCACAACTGAAGTAACAACACCTGAAATTGAAAAACCCATTGCAACATCAGAGGCTGTAACCACCAGTAGAACTACTGAAGCAGAAGCTACTTCTCAGGTTTCCA